>JBAMBO010000828.1:600000-846402 GCA_037044535.1 Lordiphosa magnipectinata
AGCATTTAGTATACAAAACTATGTGCGGGTCAAAAAAAAACACCCAAATCGGTTCCTACCTATGAGCTCATATTCAGAAACATCGACGAACACATTCTAACTTTTAATCTTTTTTTACAGCCCCAACTATATTGGTGTAGGACCCGCAGGCGAGAAAAACATATCACAAACTAGGCAACAAAAATGGAACTTCAACGAGGTATTAAGTTTAAGAATTTCTCATGGCTTTAGGTTTAGAAATTCGAGCGAATAAAATTATTAAATGTATGGCATTAAAATGAATGCACAAAAAAAATCAATGGAAATAAATAAATAAATATGATATTAAATAAAAAAATAAAATAAAAGAATGAATACACTTATACCTAAGGACAGACTAACAGAATAAAAAGAATATAAAAAAGAAGAGTATGGCGGGACAAAAAAAAATGGCTGAAGCCTTTCTGGCTCCCGTTGCCGCCCCTTGGTGGGCGTGTCGGCCCCTCTCGGCCCTCAAATTCGCCAGCGATCCAGTCACTTGACTATGGAGCATATATCCACTGGCAGGCGCGTTGGCCAGTTGCCGATATATGCGGGTAGGATTTGGGGCTTTTATGAGTGCCGGACTTGTTTCTTCTCCAGTCTACCGGATAAGAGAAGCCGATTCACAGCCCCTAGGGTCGATCGACCACTTCCGCCTTTGCTGGTATGGTCGGGCCTAAGAAGACACTGGTTATTCGTCTGACCAGGCCCAATTAACCTCTCACTCACCCCACTATTATGCCCAATCCTGCTTCCAGTTCTCGGTGATTATCCTCCGACTATCCGCAGCACAATTTTAGTAATTTAAATTAACACAACGGATTTGCTTGATCTTATTTGGCTTGCGAAACTAAGTCACGTTAAAACTCCGATCAGACAGAAAAGAAAAAACCACTAGCACATGCGACTGCGCGCAACCGTCGGCCAACTCTTTCTCATTTGAAAAGTTGAGCGGCCTCTTGCGATTTATTGGTCCATCCTCATTTTCGCAGGCATGCCCTTCATTTGACCATTGAGATCCACCTGATCGTACATCTATTTTTCTCCCCTTCTCAACACTGAAATTTCCCCTTAAGCGGCTCTACCTACCCCTCGATACCCGCTCTAGTGCGATAAGAAATATCGATAGCCCGGGCCATAACAGACTTCTAGAGTCTGAGCCAACGAAAATATTTTGGGAACATCCCACTGCTCAAGCAAGCTCGCGCAACCATCTTGTCATGGCTATTTCCAAAATAATGTGTGGTCTTACTTCGCAGAATTTTTGAAACTTTTAATTTCTGCTTCTTTTTCGGGCTCCATGCAAAAGAGCCAATTCCAATAAAAAAGTGCCAGTGAACCAACAGGAAAAAAAAACACTTGGTGCAAAAACACCAAGTGTGGCAACCGTGTGTGTAACACTCAGTTGCATAGGCAAACATATAAATGCTCACTTAAAATTCTTTGTTGTGTTTCCCATTAGGAAATCTGATCGACCACTTGAGTCTCAGACGTAAGATGCGAACTAAGCAGTTCGCCGTATGTATCCTTCAGTTCGCGTCACCTATGAATCACCAATGATTCACCGATGAATTGGCCTAGGGTATCGATGAATCATCGGTGAGCTCCCATACAAAAAAGTGGTGAATTTAACATGGGCATGTCCTAGGCGGTCATGCATGACTGTCCATGGGTGAATCACTGATGAATCACTATATAGATTCATCGATGATTCACGCATGATTTCTTTGCAAAATTCATTAAATGAATTCCCCAAAAAAATTTATTTAAGGCTCACCCATGATTCCTGCATGACTTTTGCAAAGAAGTCACAACTGAATCATTGATGAATTTGTATCAGAATTCATCAATGATTTCACCTTTAAATTCATATTAGATTTTCGATGAAATTGTTGCAAAATTCACCGATGAATCCATACTAGATTGATTCATGATAATTCGATTCATGAATTTCATAAAATAATAAACCAAGGACTTTTCCCCCGATTCGCAAACACGCAACATCCCAGCAAAACCCAAAGCGCTCTAAGAGCGCTATTAGAGTGCTCAAAAGGAGCAGTGAAGCGCTCAACTCTCCTTGTAACTAGTGCTATTTTTAACATTGCCATGTCATTGGATGTCAGCGCTACACTCTCACTGCTAAAAAAGCGCTTTAAAGCGCTCCGCTCGCAATGTAAAAAGAGCTCTAGAAAGCGCTACACTGTCACTGCGAATAAAGCACTTTAAAGCGCTCTGATCCCACTGTAGAAAGAGCTCTAGGAAGCGCTACACTGTCACTGCGGAAAAAGCGCTTTAAAGCGCTCCTTCTTGCAATGTAAAAGGAACTCTAGGAAGCGCTATGCTCCTAGAGTAAAAAGAGCTGTAAAAAGCGCTCCAAAAGAACATTTTTTATACAAAATTCAAATAAAATTTTTAATTCATTTCAATTTATTTATAACATATTTATAAGTTTTATTATTATTAGTATTTTAAGGTACGTCGAAAGTGGTATTATTAAGTAGTTTTAAGTTTAAGACTGCAGACATTTTTTATTAAGATGGGAAAACTTAATAACAAAGTCTTCTTCTTCAAGTTAAGGAACATTTTTTTTTCAAATCTTAAATCACAACAGGTCACTAAAACCCATACAATTATATTTCGAGCATCTTTTATACAATTTGAATCAGAATTTGGATTTGCTGGATTTGATGCGTCTGAGGACAAAAGTATTTTTTTTTGATAGCAATTCCTATAAATTTTGTTTTTCATAGAACGAAAGCCCTTGGACATTTCCTTCGCATAGTCCTCTCGATTTAAATGGACCCCACTTACAGCATCTGTGAAAACCAGTTTGTGAAAAAATGACTTCTTTATCGGGTGTGTCCCAGGAAATCTCCAGAGATTTTCGTATAAGCTTTAGCATTTTAAATTAAAGCCGTTTGACTTTATATGCGAAGGGGAACAAATATGCACGGCTACTAGAATAGATGACTGAAGTTAAGCGATTTGAAACCGCCTGCTCAAACTCAAGAATGCGTACATTTTTTCTTGCATATGATCTAGTAGCCGGTCGTACTCTTGTCACTTGACAAGTGTATTCCTTTATGCGAAAATCTCTAGAGATTTCCAGGACACTCCTGTATTAAAGAAATCAGAACAAAAAGAACAAAATAAAGAAGAAAAAATGCAAGCAGGCGGCGCTAGCATACGCATACTGTTCATAAAAGAAGTGTTGTGAAATAACTGCTTTTTTGGAGCAGTATTTACAAGGAGAGTTGAGCGCTACAATTGAGCGCTTTTTTGGAGCAGTATTTACAAGGAGAGTTGAGCGCTTCAATTAAGCGCTTTTGTAGTGCTCGCAGTGGAGCGCTTCGAAAAAATTTGCTGGGATATTATATTTGTTTTATTCACTCATTTTATTTATCAATATATTGAATAATAAACATAATTTACAAATAACTATTAAATATAGAAACTAATAATAGAATTGAATGGAAAAAACGTCATAAAAGAAGCAATCCACATCACAGCAACTAGTCTGCAGACAATTAAAGCACATACGATCATTTCGGGCACAACAAAATTAAACAAATTGACAAGTTAAACGTCTCGCGCTGCCAGTAAAAACACAAATGCATCTTAGATTTTTCTACGCAAGTGACGACGGGCAAGCAAACGTAAAAGACAAAAGCAACAATTGATGCGCCGTTAAGATTTTTTTTGACCCTCGGTTACTTTTACCTACTCAATGCAAAGGCATATCGGACTATATAAAGTATATGAATACATTTATTTATGATCCATAAATAATTGATTGCTTTTGGGAAAATAATGAAAAAAGTCCATCATAAATTAAAATTCTAAAATATACCTAAAATATAGTTTTAGTGCACAAATTTAAAGGATATGCAAACTTCTTCGTTTGGCGTTGGCAAAAATTTTGTCTTTGCCTGTGAGAGCAGCGCGAGACGTGGCCTTTTTTTTGGGTTTTTTGTGGGTAAAGTTGCAACAACAAATATACACAGAATTGAGCTCTGCCGACGTCGACGTCAACGCAGATATGTGAAAGACTAGTGAATTTTACGAGTAGTGAATTCTGGAACTGAAGGGTACAACACACACACCATTGCACTGCGACTCAAAAGATGTAATCGACACATACAATTCAGTTCTGTTGCGCTTGACAATTCGAACGAAACTAAAGCAGAGACCACGATGGCTCTGACTCTAATAAAGTTATACATTTTCTACAAACATAAATACCTTGAATAAACATTTAAATAAAATATAAAATAACCGATTGTCTGCTTGGTCATATTACAGTGTAACTAACTTTATTGAATATAACTTACTTACTAACAACTCTCGTTTAGTTGAGCAGACGCGTCGCGCCGCCCCGCGCCCCGCGTGTTAACGATGATTAGTGTGGCCAGAGATGACACATGCTTAAAGTAGTGACGCCATCTATTGCTCAGTTTGGGAAATCACTCGGCTAACATTGTTCAATGCGAAAATTAAATTTGTTGAACGAAAATCATTTAAAACCTCTATCTATATACAATTTTGTGGGCTGCAAGGGTATATAAACATTGGATGAGCCGACGTTACCTTTCTTTTAAAAAATTGTATTTTTTTCGTAATATCCTCCGTCTGTATGAACGCACAGATCTCAGAGATGGTAAGAGATAGAGGTTTCACATGTATCCGGCATATATTTCTTATACTTGCAGGCAGATCAAGTTTATTTTCAATTTTTGCCACGCCCCCTCCCGGCCCCGCAATTTGGAAAAAACATACGTCATATCTCCTACAGTTTTGATGATAGATGGTTCGAACCTTCTAGAGATATCTAGTAATCAAAATTATTTATCGATTTGCTGAAGGAATGATAAAGATCGGATGAACGATACACAAGGTCTGAGCAAAAAACGGCCAGTTAACACCCCGCAGCATAAATATTCACTAAAAAGATCCGTTTTTTAATATCAGTTATAGTTTTTGTGTAATTGTTATGTAGAGCTCGCTGTAGTTTGTTTGAACACGTTTCCTAGGAAACAGCGATTTTTGCTTTATTAAATGGAAAGATAAAAAAGAAACTACCCTAACAACAATCAAAATGCAAAGCCCCCTAACTACGTGAGCTTTGTTATTTTTGCCAAACATTACTGAAACGTACAATATACTGTTCAATATACATCTCATATATTTCGTAAAGGTAACTACTACATTTCTTGGTAAATAACATTGGGAAACAACAATTTGATCAAGAAAATGACCGATACCGAAGATTTTGACTCGTGCGACTTTGCCAATATTTCGGAGCCAGAGCCAGAGTCAGCTCCAGAGCCCGAGCAATTGGCAATTCTTCCTCCAGACCATCCACTTCTTCGAAGGTTTCAACAATCTCTAAAGGAACACCTTCTACGTACGAAACATAAGTTGGAAAATGAGATTGCTGAAATCAAGTACCAAGTTAAGGCAAAGGAACAACGGAGAGAGGAGCACGGCTTGGCACTATATGACATGCAGCAGAAAATGAGTTTTCAAGATGAGCAAATCAAAGAAATATCTGTTGAAATCGAGGAGCATATACAAAAGCGTCAAGCGGAAGAAGCTGCTGTTGAGAAGATAAAAAACGAATATGAAGAAAAGATCAAACTGACTCGAATTCAAAAAGAGTTGTATCATAAACGAATGGTGGAACTGGAAGATCTACAAAGTTTGGGAAGTAACATCAAGAAGTGGGCCTATGATGTGGAAGATGAAGTGAAAAATGCTAAGCGCATTGTTAGTAGAGATGCCCAACTTCAAAAGCAGCTGTCCGAGGAGAAACGAAAGTCGGACATACTGTTTTATCGTCTAGACATGGAAGTCAAAAAGAGGGAAGACGAGCTGCACTCCATTTCCGAAGAAGAAGTCGCAATGAAAGAGGTTGTAAATATACTAAATATGAGCATTTCGGATGCAAACACCGATTTAGAAGCGCTGCAAAATGAGCACAAGCGTCTTACCCAAGCTTGGGGAGAGGTGATTATAGCAATTCAACTCCGCGACAAAATTTTATTTCAAGTTCAAGACAATATGAGGTAAGTTGTCTTATTAAAAGCGCTTAAGAGCTATTTCTAAAACTTAAACACTTTGATAAATCATAGAAAGCAAAAGGAGTCAATTAAACTAAATTCAACCGGCATTGAAGCAATTAAAAAGCAAATTGGGAAGGAAATGGAACTCAACAGAAAACTCGATGCATTCAAACAGAGGCTGGCCGATGACACTAACGCTATTAGACGAGACTGTAAGTCAATCTATGAGCTTTGCATTAAACTTAATTTTAGTTAAATTAAAGAATACATGGGTGTTTGCTAAAGAGTTTCAGCAACACCAAATGCATGAAATTTCTCTTTGAGGCAAATTGCGTAGCTACACTGAGGGAAAAATTCTCTGAAATTTCAATATTTAAACTTTGACTTTAACATTTTCACCATTGACTCAGCGTTAAATATGGAATTCGTAAATATTATATAAAGTGTGTACACTTTGAACTAAATATGAAGATAATAAAAAAAAATTTTATTTTTAAATTAAATTTTTAGGCCAATTAGTTTGTTCTGAATCAAGAGTAGGAATCCCCAATTGGAGCCACCACCAGTTGGGCTCTGAAAAACACCGAATCATATTACTTACTCTGCGGGGATTCTGCCCTTGGTCTGAACCACAGTTGGAACGTCCTCTACCGGTTGCACCATTGCGCGCGCTGGCGGCAAAGCTTCTAAGATACTACTTGTATTGAATCGTTCTACCATCTGCCTAAAAACATGAGACCACTTGTAGTTCTCCAGTTCCAATTCCCTTGATAGTTCATATATATGGCGCAAAGAAAATTTGGTGATTAAATATGTTTCTAGTTAAATCCAAGTGCATTGATTTTAATACAAAAATTGCATAGTAAAATCAAATATGATTGTTACACTTTTTACTATGCGTGTATAAGAGTGTATAATGAGTGTATAATATAGATATTCAACTTGACAACAGAGAATTAATTTACACGACGTTACCGATAACAACTTTTATCTTTAGACCGACAACGACTTCTTTTACAAATTGACAACTTGATCACGACTTTCTTCAACTGCTACTTCTCAAAGCACTGATGCCCAAAATGAGCCAAAGATTGACCGCCTCGAGCCCACCTGCGCTGCATTTACAAGGTTGCCACCTTATATATATGAATCCAAAAATTAAATTTGATTTTTAATACAGGGACCAAACCTCATAATTTCAACAGTTGAGTTCAATGTCACCTGGCACTGCTGGTGATGATGGTAATGCTGGTCAGATGTCGAAAACTATAGATGTATTTCTAAGCTTTCTGCCATAGCCACAGCATTTGAGAATCTTGTAACTTCTCCTTTACAGCATCTTTATCGTGTTTTATCAGCCCAACACGGGTTTATAAAATACAGATCTACAACTACAAACTTTTTATTTTTTTTGTTATTTATTAACTTAAGTTTAAAATTATAAGCTAACTAGTTTCTACAGCCATAGCAGCTAGGCCTTCAGCTGGTTAACAGTGGTGCTAAATAAATCGTGTAAGCAAAAGTGGGTAAATTCTATTAATAGATGTTTAATATAGTGCTGAAAAGTGTATTAACTATTTTTATAGGATTGTGTGCTTATTGTATATATTTAACAGTATAACAATTTTAGAATGTTTTAGTAAAAAATTTAATTTTCAATGTAGGTATGAAAAATTTACTTAAAGGTAGAGCTTTGTTAATAAATTAAAAATGAACGAAAGGGATGACTTAAGATATATATTAGATGAGCTTATAAATACTAGTATTTAAGATACTTAATTGTTTTAAGGAAGTTGTCTGGGTTGAGTAAGGAAAGGTATTGTTGCGGATTTAAGTGGTGAAAAGTTGTGTTCTTGTAGGTGAAAAAAGAAATGGAAAAGAAAAGAATGGCCCCATCTGCCATGATGTGTCTGGCAGAATTATTGGCATTGGTATTGCAGAATTGACAATACATTCCTAAGTTACTATTATATATGAGACTAGTATGACCCAGGCGAAATCTTATAAATTTAGTAATATCGGTTCTAAGTGTATTTTTAAGTAAGGAATTTTGTAAAAGGTCCATGACTTTGCAATCAGTGTGTATTTCGTAGAGGTATTTGAAAGAGTTCTTTGAAATTGTTCCTCAAAATGCGTTTTAAGAGTTCTTTTCATATCATCGATGTTGTAATTTGGTGTGGTCAGCAACGGTTTGTTGCATGCTGCCTTTGCAATAGTGTCTGCGAATTCGTTGCCCGGTTTTTGGTTAACATATCACGTATGTTTTTTGAATATGTACACTGAGTGCTATGATTTAACACGCTTTGGATAAAGGAAAGTGAATCCGTGCAGATAACGACGTTTTTTCGTGAAAGAACAGCAAGATTTGTGGCGTGTTGGATTGCTATCAGTTCAGCAATATAAACGGAAGTATAGTATGGTACGACATAATTTGATATACATTTGTCCTGGGAAGTGACACTGTATGGGTTGGTATTCTGCTTTTTATAAGAGCTAAGAGATAGGTCGACCGCTTGTTCATCGAAATGCCAAAATGGTCTTTTTTTACCAGAACTAATCTTAGCAGGAGTGGTTGGGAAGTTGTGCTCGCGGCAAGACAGTATTATTCTAGTAAGAGCCGATTGCTGTTTGTAGTTAAAGATAAGTTTGGATTTGTTTATGGTTATTATTAAAGGTAAGATGGGAGAGTTGAGGCTGTTTAATAAAGATTTTTGTAGCTTGGAGGCTAAGAAGTCTCGTCTTATTTCAAGAGGGAGAATATGGGATTCGTAAAGTAAATTATAAGTTGGAGAAGAGAAAAAAACTCCAAAGCTGGCTCACAGAATTTACAACAGTTTTTATTTTAGTCAAGTTGGATTTGGTTGTATAGCCATAAACAAAGAGTCCAAAATCTATCTTCGAGATGAGCAGCGCTCTTACAACGGAAATCATAGTGCAAGAGATACAGTTAAGTCTGTTGCTCGAAAGGGTTTTGATAATGTTCAGTCTGTTTTGTAATGAAACGATTAGAGATTTGATGTGAGGGTTCCAGCGGTATTTAGAATTAATTGTAAGGCCAAGTATTTTAAGAGTCTCTACGTTTGAGATGGTTACTTTGCAAGATACTAGCTTGCACCTGCAATTTGATTTCCGACATATGTGGATATGTTTGCATTTTTCCATAGAAAGGTAAGCACCAGAATATTTGCACCAATTAAGGATGTCCGTTAAGATATTGTTAAAGTTGATGTAAATGCTCTTGGATTTCCCGAGAGGCTTTATGATGTTAAAACCATCTGCATAAGCTCATAAAGAGATTTCTTTATGAAGGTTAATGACATCACACAATTTGTTATAAGCTATTGCAAAAAGAACCACCGATATCGGAGATCCCTGTGAAATACCGTTGTGAAGAGGTAATATCTGGGAAAATGCACTACCAACTCTTACCCTAATTTTGCGGTTTGTCATAAAATGCTTTACATAGTTAACAATGTTGGAACCAACTCGCCATGAAATGCCAATTTTATCAAACGCTTTCGCAAAATCATGAGAAAGAACAGATATGTGGTTTTTCTTTTGAAGAGATCTGGTAATCAGATGATCTACCATCAGTAGAGCTTCTGTTACAGATTTGCCTTTGACGAAACCGAACTGATTTTTGCAAAGTAGTTTATTGTTACCAAGAAACCACCAAAGAAGCAATCATCTTGTCTAGGAGCTTGGCGTGCTTGGAGTGTTAAGTGATATGGGGCGATATGAAAGAGTTGGGTTTTGTCGGAGCTGGGTTTGGGGATAGTCACAATAATACTGAGTTTATAGATTTGGGTCATGAAGTTATGGAAAATATGGTTATAAAATGCTAAAATTCTAGATTTGGTATTTATGGAGGTATGCTTAATCATATTATACGTGATTCTGTCAAAACCTGGCGTTTTGCGGTTGAGTTTATTAAGAGCAATCAGTAATTCAATATTTGTGAAATCTTGTTCTATTGCGATGGCGTCGGGGCCTAATGGATAAGCTGCCGTGTTATTGTTATCAAGGGCTAGGTTTTTGTAAGAAATAAAGCTGTTATCGAAGTTGTCAGCCGAGGTATCCGACCAAAATTAACAAAACTCGCTTGCGATATCAGTCTTGGCTGTGAGAGGTTGTAAGTTTGGATAACGAGGGTACGTGCAATGAATTGGTAAGGCAGTTTTTAGACCACAGAATCTCCTGATGTTGTTCCATCTCAATTTAGGACTAGAAAAGGGTTGAATTTCTGATGTAAACATGTGCAAAGATTCGTTTTTCCGATTCTTAGTTCCCTTTTAAAGAGGGCATTTGCTTTTTTATAACTTATTATGTTTTGTGTTGAAATGTTGGTTTTTAATTTGTGCCACAGGTTTTGCTTTTCTCTACAAAGTAACGCTAGTCTAGGACTCCACCAGGGGACCCTGTGTTGGGTTTAATTGTCTGCAGTTTGCGGAATAGACTCATTAGCGCTCTGAAAAATAATTTTTTGAAGATTTGCTGCTTCCTGGTTAATATTGGAGCTTATTTTTAACTTAGTGCTTAATGATTCAGTTACGTTCGTGTACCTCTCTCAATTGGCGAGTTGTTGAAGGAATCTTATCTTAGGAAATATTTCTGATGGTTGAGTGCTGGACGAAAAGAAAGAGATGATCACTGGGAAGTAGAGCAGGGAAAACCTCGATGTTTCTGATAGTAATACTCAGGGTATCAAACCGGAACCGGAACCGTATCCCGAAAAGAACCGATTAAAACTCAGAACCGGAACCTGTACCGGAACCGATATTTTTAATTTGTAGTATACCGGTATTCGTGAACCAATATATTTAGAACCGAAAAGAACCTAAACAGTGTACCGGTACAGTTTCGGTTCTGAGCATTTTTTTTTTTAACTTCCGTAGTTGCCGCACGGAATTTTGTCATCGCTATATTCAGAGCTGCTACCTGCGCTAGAGAGTGTCATCTCTATATTCAGAGCTGCTGACTGCGCGTGAGAGAGAGACAAAAGATATTGTTTTTGTCTATGCATATAGGTTTCTGTGAGGCGCTCTGTGCTTGGCGCTCTTTCACTTAAGTTCCGTTTCTGCATGTTGGCTTTCTGCTAATTTCGCATTCGCATTCTCTTTGAAGACGGACGTGTGTTTTTTTAACCTGCGCTTTTTTTAATTTCCTTGCCAGTGTCAAAATCGATTCTGCTTGTTTGTCTTGTGCTATTAAGTTCTCGGGCTAATATATTTACAATAGCTTTCATTAATTTGGTTGCTATTATTTTGTAAACTAAACGCAAAAACAAATTCTGCATTCCTGTTGCCGTGCATTTAGATTTGTTCTTTCGTTTTGTTTTATTGTATTTGCCTGGCTTTTTGGTCAACCGATCGCGCTCTCGTTGTTGTTGGTGTTGGTGTAGCTTAACTCCCTCCCGCTCCCACTCATCTCTCTCGCGCTCGCGATCGCGTCCACCCGCGCTCTGACTACTTGTGTGCAATACAGTTACTGTGTGTATTGTGAATTTAGTTTTTGTTTTTTCTCTGCTTGAAATAGCTGTAAGCTGTTTCTAGTTACTTCAACTGTTTGCCGAATGTTTGACCCCAGTGGTGAATTTGGTGTGTATTCAATTGATTATTTGGTGCCGAATTTAATTGCCCTATTAAAAAATGAGTTATCCGGTCTGCTTCAACAAAAAGGGCAAGTTGTCGTCTGCCGCCAACGATACCTTTATCGTGTGTTGGCTTTGTGACCATGTTATGCATGTCAAATGTGTTGGTTACACTGCCAGGGTTAAAGACTGCATCGAGCTAGACAGTGGACTGAAGTGGAGTTGTGGGTCTTGCCGTGAAATAGAAATGGACATGAGATTGTTTATGAGGCAGACTAGAGATGGTCATAAGCGCGTGTTTGCTAACTTTCGGAAAGTTATTGACGAGTTTGTGTCGCTGGAATCACAATTCGCCAGTTTAAAACTGATGAGCGAGTCTCCCACGCGCAAAAAAACCATTCGCTCGGGTGTGCCTCAGGAGCAAAGCGTTCTTTCTGTCCCTGATCAGGCTCGGGCCCATCTCCTAACATACAGCGTCTATTATCGTTTAATAATCCGGCTCCAGCGCGGAGGATAATTGGTACTGGAGATTTTACCACTACAGACAGTGGCATCTCTGATCCCAATTTAGCGATATCAGATGTAGTGTCCGAAATGTCCGTCCAGGAGGTCCCTACCCCCCCTGTTGTTGAAAGTATACCTATAGGGAGTGCAGTGGTGGCGTTACGTGTTCCTCCTATTTCGGTAAACATTACCGAGATAGCTGGGGTATCAAGTGCTCCAAAGCCCCTTATAGGTATTCCACCGAAGAAACATATATTTGTTTCTCGGCTTGCCCCTGATCTCACATCTGATGATGTTAAAGCCTACATTCAGGCCAAAATTCAAGCCGCAGGTATTTTGGTGGAAAAGTTTAAGTTTTCGTATGAGAGGGATGTTGCCTCTTTCAAAGTTAGTGTCCCGGATAAAATTTTTAGAACAATTTGTTCAAAGGATTTCTGGCCGGAACACTTAATTATCGAAGCGTATATTGCCAAAAAGAAAAATCGGCCTCCTATACTCTAGTAGACTTCTTTTGATTAACCTTCCCTCCCTTATTAACCGTAGAGTTATGCTTGGAGTAATCTTTATACATAGACTAATTAATGGTGATATCGACTCAACTGAGTGGGTTGGCCAAATTAACCTCAACGTTCCTATTAGACCGACTCGTAATTTTATCCCACTATCACTACATCGTTGTAATACTATCTATGTCTTGCATGAACCGTTTCCTGTCCTCTGTGCTGATTACAATAAACTCTACCGAATAATTAACTCTGAAGCTTCTCTTCCTGCTATAAAAATTTATATTTTAACTTATTTAGCCCGTAGTTAACATTACTTTATGTTCTTCCTTCGCGATTTCGTGTCACACGTTAGTGGCTGCGCCTCTCGGTCGGTTGGGCGGGAGGTGGGCTGCTATTTTGCTTGGGGTTCGCGCGTAACAAGCTTAGGCTTGGTGTCGCATGGGCCACTTGAACGTACTGCGCATTGTACGTCAACGTCCATATATAATTCTTCGGATGCTGTCCCTTTTTTATGAAAAACGAAAGAGCTCAGTGTACAGTCGCCTACGGTTAATCGTTGTAAAATTTTTATTCGTGTTTGTGCTGCGAAACTGCAAAGAGTAATTAAATTATATAAGAGTTGTACGTCAATCTAAACGATCGCTTAAAACGCCAAAAACCAATGTGTATCGGAAGTATTTCGCCTTTGACATTGAAGAAAATGTAAGCATGCTTAAATTGCTATTGCTTAATAAACGAGTGTGGACAAAAAATTAAGGTGAGTTTGATATTTACGAATTTACTTTCCGAAATATATACATATACATATGTATGTACAGTGTATAATGATACTCAGTCAAATGCACATACATATGTAAGCTTCGAGACTTTTCTCTCATGCATATACACATACATACCTCTTTCGTATGTAAGTGCTTTGAAATAGCCTATCTTTATGTATGTATGTACATGCTAATGTTTGAATGCCCCTGATGAAAAGAAGCGAAAACTATGTTTGTGTGTACATTGTACATATATGTACATAAATATGTACATATGTCTATATACCAGTTGCAAGGGAACATAAATGACTTATATGTTTGTATGTATGTTCTTTCCTTTTTTATAGGGCGATCATGAAACAAATTTAAAAAAGCACATTGCCCGATCTGACGCCAACTTGATAAAAAGGCTTGACAATCAAGTCGATCAGCAAAACACAAATCAAGCACCGGAAAAGAAAACTGCTGGTTCCAGGTCCAGGTGCATTGATAAATTTTTTAAGCCCAGCATCCGGGTGGAAATTACCAAACAGACTATTCGAGATGCGTGTGTTTCTCTGTGCACGGTTGATGGAAGGCCGTTTGCCCTGATGGACGATCTTGGATTCCGCCAAATTCGAAATCCAATTATTAAAAAAGGCCTGGGCTGTGCGAATTTTATTAACCCGCAATCAGTACTCGGTAACTCACTTTGTTTAAAATTTCTGTTAATTTTACCGGTCCAAACCGGTACGTACCGTTATACCGAAGTAAAAATCTAGGTACCGAAACGGAACCGAATACCGAAATAAAAAAAAACCAAAACAGAACCTTTTACTGAAACAGAAGTTTTGGTACGCACCGGAACCGAAACCGAAACCGGAATTCGTTTCAATTTGATTCCCTGGTAATACTACATATAAGTTAAAAATTGGTCAAATAAAGTACACTTGGCCCTCGCTTAACACGGGGGTTACGTTCCTAGAAATCCTCGTGTTAAGCGAAATCGTGTTAAGCGAAACATGGATTCAGTACAAAATAAGGGGTTACGTTCTCCAAATTCAAAATTGGCAGCAAAAAAAATTTTTTATTGTTCAAATTTGGTCTGTTTTTATTAAAGTTTCATACATTTGTTCAAAATTAACCAAAAGTTATTATGTATATGCCTTTAATAAATGCATAACATTCATATTTTTAAAATTAAAAAAGTTGCTTCATATAATTAATTAACAGGTTCAACTATATAGAAACTTAAAAATGTTAAAAAGTATGGAGATCATATGTTTCTATTCATATCAAATTTGAAATGCATTTGGTGGCATTTATAGTTTAAGCCAGTTTGTTTCAACATGTTTTCTTTTTTGGTGGCTCCTTATCAAAAAAATCAGTCATTTTCGATTGTTTGGTGGCCTTTAAAGCTTCTTTATAGCACTCCTTATAAGGCAAAAGTATTTTTTCCAAATCTCTCTTAAACTTAAGTCGTCGTTCGATGACCGGATCTGAATTTAAAAAGCACGATTCCAAGCTGCTAGCACATGCAAATCCTTCTTGGAGCTTTTCAATCGTTAAACTAATCGGATCGGTTTCTTCAGAGCTGCTGTCATTTGATTTCGAATTGTTTGCTTCATTCACAGCAATCTCAAGCAATGATTCGTCATTAATTCCTTCATCTTTGTATGGACTTATACACCTTTAATGAGCACGCTTGTTGCAGGTTTCAATTGTACTAACCTGCTCAGTCTGAGCGAGGTCCCTTTTATTCAGAATTTCACATCCCTTATTTCTAATCTTATCTTAAGGATGTGAGTGTAGTCACATCCGTGTATGTAAATATAGAAATGCATTCGTGGAAGGACTACACATTGCCTTCCACGATGCATGTTAAGTGCGGATGACCCTTTCAAGTGGTTTGTCTGCTGGGCTGGGCTGATCCTCGTCACTGCGGCTATTAATATTACATAAGGTGACATGTTTTATGACACATGGCGACATAGGCTACATATTTAAATATGAGATTAACACTACGTGTGGGCCGATCATGTTCAAGTTCGAACAATCTTCAAACAACTGTTGCAAATCATCATTTGCCATGTCGTCGAAACGATCTTTTTGTGCCTTAAAGCCGGGAGCTACTTTTCATTCTTTGATAAAAAAGTTCGATTTGGCATTTTTTTCCAGCAAAGTCCAGTTTCATCCGCATTGAAAACTTGGTCGGGCAGGAATTCCTCTTCTTTGATGAACCCCTGAATTTCTTCTGGGTATGTGGTAGCAGCTCCATCATCGGCCGATGCCGCTTCGCCCTTAAATTTGAGACTATGAATGGAGAACCTTTTTATAAATTTATCGAACCATCCATTACTAGCAACGAAATCTATGCTGGAAGGAGGGCTCTCCATTTTGCTCGAGCAGTCCATAAATCCTGAGTGCCTTTTCCTGAATGATCCGCTGGCTTAAAGGGATTTTTTTTTTCGTAGCTATCGTCAATCCAAATGCTAAGTGCTCTTTCCATTTTCTCCAAAATGGGTGCACGTGCTCTACTGGTAAATTTTGTAGATATAGATGACCCAATGCTTCCTGCAAGTCGTATTTCAGTTTCATTATTTTTGATAGTGCGAACTGTTGCCTCATTTAAATCAAGGCTTCTTGCAATTTCTGTATTTTTGTTTCTATAGAAATTACTTTTCGTTTTAAAGGAGCTCTGTTCTTTCTTTCTGCCATTGTAAAAGCTGAAATTTATTTATTTTAATTATGTATGTATTCACTTTTTGATTTAATCGAGCTGTACCACCTTTTTACTTACCACAAAATCGTTGTTTTTTTTATTTACGCGTCTGCAAAGTTCAAGATTTTTGCACCTACTAAAACACGCTTACATCTGACAGATCAAATGTGGGATTCCCCTTTTTCGACAAGCACCCCATGCGTATGACACAAGCACAAAGGCACTAACGCGTTAATTGACAGCAAAAAAAATATATCGTGTAAGAACGAGGTTTTTAGCGTGTTAAAAGGGGGGATGGGAGCAAATTTGTAACCGTGTAAGACCAAGTTCGTGCTAAAAGAGTCCGTGTTAAGCGAGGGCCAAGTGTAATAAAGTTGGTCAAAATATAGTATACGTGAAACGCGGGAAAGAGCAGAAGCTCCCCTTCAGTTCCAGAATTCAATTCTCGTACAATTCACTAGTCTTTCACGCATCTGCGTTGACGTCGACGTCGGCAGAGCTCAATTCTGTGTAAGTTATCACGTTGAATTCCATGAGTAGGCCCAGCGCTCGACCGGCTTCGCATAAACTCCAGAAACAGACCAGCACAGTCGAGTCGGAGTTTAGGCGATACCGTTGCAGCTTCAGTCCAACAAAAGCTGGCGCCGAGGCAGAGCTCATTCGTCGCAGCTGCGCTAAGAATTCTAGGAATTTGCCAAAAATCTTCTGCGCGAATTCCTAGAAAATGTCGCCGTTGCAGCTGCAGCTAAGGATTCTAGGAATTCACCAAAAATCTGCTACGCAAATTCTTAGAAAAGGCCGCTGCCGCTGTCGTTGTCTCAGTCAACGAGCTTTCCTGCATAGGTTAACTTTAGACTTAAGTTTAGTTTTTAATCTGGAGCTCATCCGCACAGACGTGCAACGAACATTGAAATAAACAAAAAAAGGAACAAAGGAACTTGTTTACTGGCGCCCAAACGAAAAAAACCCATAATTTTACAAATTCGTCGAGCCAACGCCGCGATTGAAAATTAAAATTAAAAAAACTCAAAATTTATTTAAATTAAACCGCCAAGCCAACTTCGCGATAATTAAAATATCGAAAAATTCCGAAAATTAGTTTGTCCGGCCAACGCCGCGTCTGTGAAAAATTTCGAAGTTAAGCCCTTACGAAGCTGTGAAGTAAAGACAAGCCGCTAAAACAGTCCCATTGTAAAGACAAAATTTAAAAGTGTAAAAGAAAAGTAAAAACGCCAAAAAATTATACCCCAGCACCTGTGTGTTGATTTGTCCTGCCAACGCCGCGTCTGTGAAAAATTTCGAAGTTAAGCCCTTACGAAGCTGTGAAGTAAAGACAAGCCGCTAAAACAGTCCCATTGTAAAGACAAAATTTAAAAGTGTAAAAGAAAAGTAAAAACGCCAAAAAATTATACCCCAGCACCTGTGTGTTGAGTGAGTAAGGCAAATATTATCAAGACACATCGCCTCATACAACGCTTCTGAACAAGAAATATAGAGGAGGAGATTCAAGCAACATTATTAAGGAGAACTGTAACAGCCTATGCCACATTGCACCCCGACTCATCCGATCTAAATACCGAGCTGTTGCTGATTATTTAAAGTCTTAACAAATATGGAATTCATGTAAGTGAGCCGTTCATTGTGTAAGCTTATTTAATAAAAAAAAAAATGATAAAAAAAGTCCGTCCAGAATAAGTCTTAAAACTTTTGAGTTGATATTCTGAGGATTAAAATTTTTACAAAAATTTATGAGAACTCTTGGTCATGTAAATGTCTGAATAGTCAAAAATTGTTTCCTAATGGTTTCGGACAGTAGTGACGACGAACTAATTCCTAGTTATAGAGAACTTGTTAAAACACGTAAAAACACACAAGAACACAAACCCATAATGGAAGATATAGAGAAAATGGAGCTTGCAATAAATGCGGCACTAAATGAACAAGCACAGATCTTTGAGGACAAATTGAAAGTACTTAGGGATCAAATAAAAAGTTTACAGGTCTCCACCCCCAAAGTAGAGGTATACCAGGAGATCGGTTTGACTGAAGAGACTGTATGCAATGAGCCCCTAGATATTGTTAAAATCTCTGCCAGAGTTTGATGGGAAACCGGAAAACTACGTTTCATGGAGGCAAGCCGCCAACGCAGCTTACAAGGTTTTTGAGCCATACAACGGTAGCTCTAGACACTATCAGGCAGTTGCCATTATTCGTAATAAAATACGAGGCTCAGCAGACTCTGTCCTTGCGTCTTTCAACACAGTGTTGAATTTTAAAGCCATTATTGCGCGTCTCGATTTTTCGTATGCTGATAAAACACCAATTCATGTAATCCAGCAACAACTTAACATAATAAGACAGGGTGATCTGCCCCTATTAAAATATTATGATGAGGTGGAAAAGAAATTAACCTTATTGATTAACAAAACAATAATGACTCATGATGCAGCCGCAGCTGCTGTTCTAAATGAAAAATATAGAGAAGACGCTTTGCACACTTTCATCTCAGGTTTAAAAAGGAATCTTCAAATGGCCGTGTTTCCAGCTCAGCCCCGAGATCTGCCAACCGCATTATCGCTCGCAGAGGAAGCTGAAGCAAGCCATGATTCGTTATTTGTTTGCAGCAAGCTTCGCCAAACAGTCTGAAGAGAAAGCGCAAAAACCCTCGGCCCAACGGTCTCAGGGATGGCGCCAGAATAATTCTCAAAACAATTATTCTCAGAATCATGAGAATCAAAACCAAAATGTCCAAAGGAAAAATCCTCATTTTTCAAAAAATCAGGGTGGTAATAACCAAGCCCAGCCAAATCGCGAATCAGGCAGTTTCAAACAACGCCCTCAAGTTCAGTACTCTAATGGTCCAGAACCCATGGAGGTGGACAATTCGTCGCGCTTTAGACAGCCTTCAAAACATCAAACAAATAACAATTCTCACAATTTTGGCGATTACTCGATGCAGAGCCGGCAGAGAGTGCATTACACAACCCAAGAGCAGGCAAATGATCAACAGTACGAAGCGCAAGCCCAATGCCAAGCTGCTGCGGTCGAGGATGATTTAAGTGATAGTTGTAATTTTTTAGGGGAGAGTCCCTGCTTCCGTATGTCTCACGTACAATAGCAGGACGGACCATAAGATTACTGATAGATACAGGAGCATCTAAAAATTATGTAAAACCGCTATCAGAGCTGGCACACTTAGTGCCAGTTGAATCCCCTTTTCAAGTAAAATCAATTCATGGACATACAAAAATTGAGCAGAAGTGCCTAATTCATCTGTTTAATGTGAAATCATATTTTTTCATTTTGGACAGCTTAAAAGACTTTGACGGTATTATTGGACTCGACCTTTTAAAAAAAGTTAATGCAAAAATTGACTTAACGAAAAACATAATTGAGCACGAACATGGATCAGAACCTATCCAATTCACAAAATGCCACGAGGTAAATTTTATTAAAATTGATGACGTGGACGTACCTTTTGCAGTCAAGCAGACTTTTAATAAAATGATAAAAAATAGATCAAAAGCGTTTGCGGACCCCAACGAGGCCCTACCCTACAATATTAATACAGTTGGTACCATTCGTACGGACGGGGAACCGGTATATTCAAAATCATATCCGTATCCAATGGGCGTTGCAGATTTTGTCAACACAGAGGTCAAACGACTTCTCGCAGATGGCATAATAAGGCCGTCCAGATCCCCTTATAATAACCCCCTCTGGGTAGTCGACAAAAAAGGGTTTGACGAAACAGGCCTGCAGAATAAACGAATGGTATTCGACTTTCGAAAGTTAAACCTGAAAACAATTGATGACAAATACCCTATACCGACTATCTCGTCTATATTGTCAAACATGGGTAAAGCA
This sequence comes from Lordiphosa magnipectinata, assembly GCA_037044535.1. Classification (NCBI taxonomy): domain Eukaryota; kingdom Metazoa; phylum Arthropoda; class Insecta; order Diptera; family Drosophilidae; genus Lordiphosa; species Lordiphosa magnipectinata. Next base: position 620,013 of record JBAMBO010000828.1, read on the forward strand.
CAGTTTTTTACCACACTAGACCTAAAGTCAGGGTTTCACCAAATAGAACTGGCGGAGAGGGATCGAGAAAAAACAGCTTTCTCCATCAATAATGGAAAGTACGAGTTTTGCAGACTTCCTTTTGGGTTAAAAAACGCCCCAAGTATATTTCAAAGGGCTATTGACGATGTCCTTCGGGATCAAATCGGGAAAACATGTTACGTCTACGTTGACGACGTTATAATTTTCTCTGAGAACAAGGAAGACCACGTCAAAGACATTGACTGGGTCCTTAAAAGTCTTTATGATGCAGGCATGAGAGTGTCTCAGGAAAAATCCAAGTTTTTCAAAAAAAGCGTGGAATACTTGGGATTTATTGTGTCTCGAGGTGGAATTAAAACGTCACCTGCAAAGGTTCAGGCAATTAAAGATTTCCAACCTCCAAGTACCTTATTTAGTCTGAGATCGTTCTTGGGACTATCAAGTTATTATAGGTGCTTTATAAAAGGATTTGCCACTATTGCAAGACCCCTAACGGATGTCTTGAAAGGAGAAAACGGTAAAATCAGCGCCAATCACTCAAGGAAAATAAAGATTGAGCTGACACCAACACAGCTGGAAACCTTCAACAGGTTAAAAGACATTCTAGCTTCAGAGGACGTTATACTAACGTACCCTGACTTCAAAAAACCATTTGATTTAACCACAGATGCTTCAGCCGTCGGTCTGGGAGCTGTATTGTCACAGGGCGGGCGTCCAATTACAATGATATCGAGAACATTGCGTGACAATGAGGTAAACTTCGCAACAAACGAGCGAGAACTGTTAGCCATTGTTTGGGCTTTAAAAAGCCTCCGAAATTATTTGTACGGTGTTAAAGACTTAAACATCTTTACTGATCACCAACCCTTAACTTTCGCGGTGTCAGACAAAAACCCAAATGCGAAGATAAAACGCTGGAAAGCTTTTATAGATGAGCACAACGCTAATATAATTTATAAACCAGGTAAAGAAAATTACGTGGCTGACGCTTTGTCACGTCAGCATATTAATGCCTTGGAAGAAGATCCAGAATCGGATGTCGCTACGATCCATAGTGAGGACTCCCTCACCTACACAATAGAAGCGACAGAAAAACCCATTAACTGCTTCAAAAATCAAATAATAATTGAAGAGGCAGAGTTCCCTTCTGTAAGGACATTAATACTCTTTAAAGATAAAATGAGACATATTGTCCAATTCTCAGAGCGAAGTGCACTCTTGCCAACATTGCATGATGTCATAAAAGCAGATGCTGTCAACGCAATACACTGCGAGCTACCTATTTTGGCTTTTATTCAACACGGGTTAATTGAGGCATTCCCCTCAACTACATTCAGATTCTCCAAATCTGTTGTCATAGACGTAACCGATAGAACAGAGCAGAGAGAAATTGCAACGGCTGAGCACAACCGAGCTCACCGTGCAGCCCAAGAAAACGTCAAACAAATTCTTAGGGATTATTTCTTTCCTAAAATGAGCCGCCTTGCATCAGAAATAGCAGCAAATTGTAAAGTCTGTCCGATGGGAAAATATAATCGTCATCCAACGAAGCAAATGCTGGGTCAGACTCCCATTCCATCTTATGCTGGAGAAATACTGCACATAGATGTATTCTCTACAGATAAGAAATTCTTTTTAACCTGTGTTGACAAATTCTCTAAGTTTGCTGTCGTTCAGCCGATTGCTTCACGTGCCATTGTGGATGTTAAGGCTCCAATACTACAATTGGTAAACTTGTTTCCAAACACAAAGTATATCTATTGTGATAATGAAAAGTCGTTGAACTCAGAAACTATAAAGTCGACTCTGATAAATAATTTTGGAATTCAAGTTTCAAATGCACCCCCTCTACACAGCACTTCTAACGGTCAGGTAGAGCGATTTCACAGCACCCTTATGGAAATAGCTCGCTGTGTAAAGATTGACAAACAGTTGAGCGATACTGTCGAGCTCATTCTTATCTCTACAATAAAATATAACAAGTCAATTCACTCTGTTACTAACAAAAAGCCGATCGAAGTCATCCACTCAGCACCCATCGAGTTCGAAAAACAAATCAGAGAAAGAATTCAGTCAGCCCAGGAGAAAAGCCTGGAGCAAATAAACAAAGAGAGAACGCACAAGAAATACGAAGTAGGGGAAAGAGTGTGGATAAAATCAAATAGACGCCTTGGAACCAAACTAACACCACTGTGCTCGGAGGCAATAGTAGAGGCAGACCTAGGTACGACGATTCTTGTTAAAGGGAGGGTGGTCCATAAAGACAATCTTAAGTAACAATAATTTTTAGCATAAGGCTCAGGCAGACTGAAATAAGCACTTAATTTTACACATGACATTAATCACTTGTACGAAACAATTTGGAAAATATTCGTCATTCAACAGCTCTGGAAAAACTTTATTAAAATTATTATTCTGGATGACTTAAGAATAAACCAATGAACGTCTCACAAAAATAAGAGTAGCTTACATTTTTAAACTATATGATATTAATGACGTCCATTTGAATTTTTGTTATAAAATTTTCCAAATCCTTTTTGCTTTGTAATGAAACTGTTGAGAATGATAGGAAAACTTTGGAAGGTAACACGGTCTACGAGTGCGGATGATGATATGGCTGCAGGCACAACATTTTACAAAACCCAGGCCGACACCCACCTCTGCTCAATATTACGAAACTGGAATCGTCGTACATTTCCGTAAATAATGTAGCGAAATCATTCACGAAGAAATTTGCATCGAACAGCAGCAAAAATCCAATGACTCCTAGCTAACCTTCCTACACCACCAGTGTCCTGGGGAAGAATACTGTGGGAGCCCGAGGACGGACATCACTTAGCCGTGGGAGGAGTTATCACGTTGAATTCCATGAGTAGGCCCAGCGCTCGACCGGCTTCGCATAAACTCCAGAAACAGACCAGCACAGTCGCGAGTCGGAGTTTAGGCGATACCGTTGCAGCTTCAGTCCAACAAAAGCTGGCGCCGAGGCAGAGCTCATTCGTCGCAGCTGCGCTAAGAATTCTAGGAATTTGCCAAAAATCTTCTGCGCGAATTCCTAGAAAATGTCGCCGTTGCAGCTGCAGCTAAGGATTCTAGGAATTCACCAAAAATCTGCTACGCAAATTCTTAGAAAAGGCCGCTGCCGCTGTCGTTGTCTCAGTCAACGAGCTTTCCTGCATAGGTTAACTTTAGACTTAAGTTTAGTTTTTAATCTGGAGCTCATCCGCACAGACGTGCAACGAACATTGAAATAAACAAAAAAAGGAACAAAGGAACTTGTTTACTTGTATATTTGTTGTTGCAATAATACCCACAAAAAACCCAAAAAAAAAAGGCCACGCCTCGCGCTGCTCTCACAGGCAAAGACAAAATTTTTGCAAACACTAAAACTATATATAATATTATGTATATATTTTAGAATTTTAAAATAAGAGGCCTGGAGAGGTCGTTTGTGGCATAGCCTTATGATGGACTTTTTTCATTATATTCCCAAAAGCAATCAATTATTTATGGATCATAAATATATGTATTCATTTACTTTATTGCATTTGTAGGTAAAAGTAACCGAAGGTCAAAAAAAGATTAACGGCACATCAGTTGTGGCTTTTGTCTTTTGTGTTTCCGTGCCCGTCGTCACTTGTGTAGAAAAATCTAAGATGCATTTGTTTTTACTGGCAGCGCGAGACGTTTAACTTGTCAATTTGTTTAATTTTGTTGTGGCAGAAATGATCGTATGTGCATTAATTGTCTGCAAACTAGTTGCTGTGATGTGGATAGCTTCTCTTATGTAGTTTTTATACCCTTGTATATTAAGAGTATATTAAAATAGTCCAGGTGTTTGTAACGCATAGAAGGAAGCATCTCCGAACACACAAAGTATATATATTCTTGATCTGCATGACGAGCTGAGTTGATATAGCCATGTCCGTCTGTCCGTCCGTCCGTCTGTCCGTCTGTTTCTATGCTATCTTCTCCGTCATTTTTAAAGCTATCTTTACCAAACTTTGCACGAAGTCTTTTGGTACAAATATGCTGCACATTTGTCGAAACCGGCCAGATCGGATGACTATAGCATATAGCTGCCATAGGAACCATCGGTCGAAAATGTTGTTTTAGTGAGAAAAACTTTTATGCCTTCAACGCAACCGAATGTACATATTTGTGTCAGTGGAATCAGGCTACTTATTTATAAAAATCATACAAGCTACAAGGGTATATAAACTTCGGTCGAGCCGAAGTTAGCTTTCCTCTATTTTTTTCATTCAATTCTATTATTAGTTTTCTATATTTATTTGTTATTTGTAAATTATGTTTATTATTCAATATATTGATAAATAAAATGAGTGAATAAAATAAGTATAAAATCTTGCGTGTTTGCGAATCGAGGGAAAAGTCCATGGTTTATTATTTTATGAAATTCATTAATCGAATTAAAATCAATCTAGTTTGAATTCATCGGTAAATTTTGCAACAATTTCATCGAAAATCTAATATGAATTTATAGGTGAAATCATTGATGAATTCTGATACAAATTCATCAATGATTCAGTGTTGACTGCTTTGCAAAAGTCATGCAGGAATCATGGTGGTAACCATAAGTGAATTAATTGGTGAATTAATTAATGAATTTTGCAAAGAAATCATGCGTGAATCATCGATGAATCCATATAGTGATTCATCACTGATTCACCCATGGACAGTCATGCATGACCGCCTAGGACATGCCCATGTTAAATTCAGCACTTTTTTATATGGGAGCTCACCGATGATTCATCGATACCCTAGGCCAATTCATCAGTGAATCATTGGTGATTCATAGGTGACGCGAACTGAAGGGCCACTAAATTACATACACATGGGCAAATCATGTGCATGTATGCGTGTTGTGTGCTCCAAAACTAACTATTAAGATATTTGTCTATATTTTCGATCCAGCGACTTGGCAAGTCCAACACCACCGCAAGCTCTCCTATTTATTTCTATTTAATTGAGAAATAATTATTTAAAATATGTATGTACATTATAAATTACAAATCCTCGTACAATTTTCCCGCTTCCTCTGCCGACGCTTTTAGAGATGGTAGAAAAGTAAAAACATCGATATCGAAAAAAAAACATCGATGTTTGCCACTTCTTCCAAACATCGATACACCGCTAAAAACATCGATGTTTTGCCCTGCTCTACTAAAAGGAGATCACTGCCACATAGATCAGTTTCGATACTCCATTTGGCGAATGGTGCAAGGTTGGGTGAGGAAAGTGATGTCAATATGGGTGAATGAGTAATGTGTACTGTAATGTGTGGCTGAACCGTCAATTAGCACGACAAGGTTATCGATGTCAATTAGTTTGTTGATTGTTTCCCCTTTTTTATTGCAATTGGGTGAACCTCATTTGGAGTGCCACGCGTTGAAATCACCTAGAATAATTCGATTGTTATTAGTTGGTGGGATGTAGGCAGAAGTTATAGAAAAAGTTTGTCGACTAGTAATAATGGTAGATATGGTATCGAAGTTGTTGCCAAAGGATGTGCCATAAAAATGTATTGAATTATGTATAAGCAGAGAGACTCCAACATATCTAGAAGAATCAAAATTATAATGAATTGGAGTGTAGTTGAGGGGGGGTAGGTATGTAAGTTGTAGATTGTAAATGTGTTTCCTGTAAAGCTATTATTTTTGGTTGATATTTTTTAATGAGAAGTTGTAATTCCCTATAATTACTTATATAACCTCTTAAGTTCCATTGTAGAATGGTTATTGACATTGTCAATAAAGATAAAGTCTAAGTATGGTATATATATAGAGAAAAATTGAGTGAATATGGAATTGATATATAACGGCGATGCAGGCACCAAGCCAGAGCATTCATTCCGCTGAACGTCCAAAAAAGTATGCATCCCCGGTTTGGATATGGGCGCGTGTGCCAGTGCTGTCCGGCGATTTCTCTCAATCAGAATTAAGGGTGGAAATCTAGGTGCCACTCTTTTCCGCATATTGGGCAAATTTGGTTGTTTTTGAAAAATTTTTGCATATGCCTATACTGCCAACAGTTGTTGCAGCGGAGGGGCAGAGGTATATAAGGGCGCAGACGATCATTTTCATATCCGATTTGGATAGACATTGGAGCAGTGGGACTCGCAAAAGTAAAGATTATGAGGCCGGTTTCTAAAAGCTTATCGTCACCTTTTTTTTTTTTATTTTCTCTACCTCGCACACATTTTGCTCTTTAAGGCCTGTTCTGAGAAGCGCGGAAAATTTAGCTCGCTAAATTGCACATAATAAATTTAGCATCCACATAAATTATTAGTGAGCCCATATATAAGTCAAAGAGACCAAATACAGAAACGGCCACACTGGTAGTCAGCTGTTTTGTTTTGTTTACAAACAAAAGTTGAAAGTGTTTTTTTTTTTCAAAAATAGTTTAATTAAGCTGCGCAACAGGAACACAGATATGTATGTTGATGGAGGTAGCGGCATCAAATTCCGGTTCAGGGCGTTGGGCGAGGATCAAATTATTGCCCGTTTGAGACACACTTGGAGTAGGTGCAGATCGAGGAGGAGGCCTACAAGTCTATTTTACGGATATTGGGAGATGATATGCGTCCTGCCATCGTCTTAATGGGGTCGAGCATGTCGTCAACAAGGCTGATCTGTTTGAGATGTCGGGCATAATCCCGGACTCCTACTTGAAGAATGTGAAAGAATTATTTGGAAGTCTGCCGTTCGGGCAACTGTAATCGTTTGGAGAAGTTTGTACAAGAGATTATAGGGTCATCGGCCTACAGTGTCAGCTGAAGCAGTTTGTGGAGTACATAGTGCTTCATGCGGCCCTGACGAATGCCCAGATATGCGACAACATGGGGGGTAGAAGCACTTTTGATGCTTCATTCAAAGTTGGTTGAATATGCATTTCTTTGTAGGAATGCTGCTAACATCTCCAGGACGACGGCTCGGAGTATCTGCAAATCATGGATTTGGGCTGTGCCATCATTTTGGCTCTCAAGTGAAACGCAATGCTAAAGATTGGAAAATATATTTTTAGTTTTCATACAAAATTATTGTTTTATTTGCCGTAAATTCAAAATCCTCCTCCTGGCGTTCACGTTTGACAGCCACGCCCACACCGCAGGCAATGCTGCCCACAGCAGTCGCATCGCTATCCAACTCTATTTATAGCTGGTCCGCAGTGGTGGTAAACTTGATGAGCGGGTTTGGATGTCACCACCTGTTTGTTTGGCATCCACCGAGTGCGGACGCTTGCGTCCGTTGGCATAGGAGACGATTTTAGGGGTATGGCACTCCAGTTCTGATTTCGTAACTTTCTTGGGCTGATTTGTGGCCCTTAGCTAATAGTTTCCTCACAATTGAATCTCTCGGTGCGTTTTCTTTTGGGTTCATGTTTCCCGTGCATTGTCGATTTTGACGTCAAAAAAATGAGCTGCTTATATTTCCGCCATGGCATCAGCTGTTCATTCAATCCACTCACGACCCACACCGCTATCGATACGTCAACTATCGATAGGCCAATTGTCTATTTATTTAGCGCGTCTCAGAATACGGAAACAAAATTTCGCCGCGGAAAGTTTTCGCCACTGTTTTTTTTATATGGTGTGCGTCATAAAAATTTATTTTCCGCGCTTCTCAGAACAGGCCTTTAAGCTCAGAGAGGATTTCTTGTTCGTCGATGCCGCGGAGATCGTTTGAGTAGAGCACAGCTTTTGAAAAGTTCAATTTGTTGTGATGAGCTATCACTTCTTCGATTAACTAATTTTTTCACTTTTTTGCAGAACTCCACAGGCGGTGTAGTCAAGAGCTTTTTTTTTATCAAAAAGGGGGAAACTGGTGTTAATGTTTCTGAACTGTTTATTCGGCTCATAATTAAGAATTTTGGACCGATGATAGATTTCAATAGTTAATTTATGGTTTTATTGTTTAGAAGAGCAGGACCGTTGTGGCCAAGGTCTGGGGGCGGGTGGTTTCCCATAGCACTTTTGTCTTATTAGACTCGATTGTTCACGAATAAGACAAATAAACAAAAATAACTGCACTGATCTGTACGTAGGTTACTGATTTACTGTTTGAGTTTATTAGTTATTTTCTTTGTGTTGTTTTAGAACCTTTGTCCGCTGAATAATTCGCACGTCGTTACGCACCGGTGGCTAAACTTCGACTGAACTACAAACTTATTTGAGCTAACTTCTCTAGTTTAAAAAGGCTTAAAAATCTAATGCAGACGGACTTAATATATACAGTCTTTAGAAAGCTTAAGATTCTGTCAATCAGGAGCTGTTACTTCATAAGTATGTTCTTTTTGGGGTTTCCTCTGATTTACTGTCATGGACTTCACAATATTTAACTCTCAATACCCAAAGGTTGCTACTTTCCCAATCTGATACTATTTTGTCCGAAGTTTCACAGGGTAACCAAGTATAAGCCCTGCATATCACACTGCTTAAAAATTATCTTACTACGCCGCACAGTGGCTGATTTTGGAATTTGAAGTTGAGAATTTCATAAATTTTGAACGAATAAGAACAATTGAATAATATAAAATGCCTGTGATATTGAATTTCTCAAGGCGATTTAGAATTAAGTGGCGAAGTTCAAGTTTTAAATTGGATAGGCAATCAAACCGGAACCAGAACCGTAATCGTATACCGAAAAGAACTGATTGAAACTCAGAACCAGATCCGGGGCCGGAACCTTATTTCTTTTTCTTTATTGGCCCGATGTAGCATCACAACCGCTTGACGGTTTTGGCCGTTGCAATGCCCTCCACTCGCTTCTGCATTGTGCGAGCTGGCACCAGTTGTTCACACCAAGGTTGGAAATGTCTTTCAGCACTTGATCATCCCATCTTAGTGGTGGGCGACCCCTCCTGCCTTGTCCTCCAAAGTCAGCCGCCTTCGCTTTGTACGTCTTTTTTGCTGGAGCTTCTTCATCCATCCGGATTACATGTCCTAACCAGCGCAGCCGCTGTTGCTTTATGCGCTTGACTAGACTGATGTCCTTATAGAGCTCATACAGTTCGTGATTCATTCGAATGCGGTATCCATCGCCAACTTTTAAAGGTCCATATATCCTCCGAAGCATTTTTCGCTCGAACACGCCAGTCGCCTCCTCATCCGCTCCTGTCATTGTCCTTGCTTCTGCGCTGTATTGCAGGACTGGGATGATGAGCGACTTGTATAGCGCCATTTTTGTTCTTCGAGAAATGGCTCTGCTCTTGAACTCCCTACTGAGCCCGTAGTAGCATCCGTTTCCAAAGGTAATTCTTCTTCGGATCTCCAGGCTGATGTCGCCGGTAATCATCGTCCTCTACAACCTCAAAGTTGTACTCCCCCATAGTAACAAATAGTCCAAGACGCGTAGACTTCTTGTCCGTGGATACTAGGTACTTTGTCTTGTCCTCGTTTACCGCTAAGCCCATCAGTTTAGACTACTTCTCAATCTCTGAAAACGCCCTGCTTACCGCCCGTTCGCTTTTGCCGATAATGTCAATATCATCGGCGTATGCGAGAAGCATTAGATATTTGTAAAGCAATGAGCCCGATCTGTTGGCATTTGGGATAGGGTGTCACCCTGCCTAAAACCTGTCTTGGTATCAAATGATTCGGAGAGGTTCTTTCCTTTTTTTGACGGAGCTTCGAGTGATTCTCAACGTCATCATGCAAAGTCGAACGTACTTTGTTGGTATACCAAAGGTAGACAGGGCTTCAAAGAACCTTGACCTTATCGGTGTGTCAAAGGCTGATTTATAATCAACAAAAAGATGGTTGGTATTGATATTTCTCTCATAGGTCTTCTCCAGGGTTTGTCGTAATGTTAATATCTGGTCTGTGGTGGATTTACCAGGTCTGAAACCACACTGATAAGGTCCAATCAGTGTGCTAATAAGCGGCTTTAGACGTTCACAAATAATGCACGACAGAGTCTTATATGCGATGGGAAGGAGGCTGATCCCACGGTAGTTGGCGCAAACTGCAGGGTCTCCTTTTTTAAAAAGTTGGAAAATTACACTTAGACTCCAATCCTCGGGCATGCTCTCGTCGGACCATATTCTGCTGATGAGTTGGTGCATGCACCTTACCAACTCCTTGCCTCTAGCCTTAAACAGTTCAGCTGGCAGGTCATCTGCTCCTGCTGATTTGTTGTTCTTAAGCCTTTTTATGGCTACACAGACTTCGTGATGCTCCGGTGGGTCTATCTCTATGTTGTCGATTGGTGGTGTCGCTACTTCTCCAGAGGCGGTATTGTGTTCGTTGTCGACTCCCAGCACGTTGGCGAAATAGCTTCTCCATTTGTCTAGCGCCACTTACGGATCTGTGACCAGATTTCCATTTTCGTCCTTGCATTGTGTGACTCCGGATTTGAAACCTTCAGTTAGTAGTCTAATCTTTCGATAGAATTTTCGAGTCTCACCCATGCCGAATAGCATCTCGACTTCCTCACGCATGCGCCTTTCTCGCTCATTCTTTTTCCTTCTGAAAAGGCGCTTCTCCTCTCTCCTTTTCTTCCGGTATTGCTCTTTAATAGCCCGCGTTGCTCCCGACTGCAGAGTTCTCCTGTAGGCAGCGTCTTTCTCTGCAGTAGCGTCGCGGCAGTCCTTATCATACCAAGTCTGCTTTCGAGGGTGCTCGGCGTATCCGAGTATGTCCTTGGCAGCCATACTCATGGAGTGTGATATGTGATTCCACTGTTCGCATACACCAGAAGGGAATGGTGAGTTTTCCCTGAGCAGTTGGGTGAGTTTAGCTGTGTAGGCTTCAGAGGTCCGTTGTGATTGCAGCTTATCGACATTTAGCTATCGACGTGTACGAGTACGTGAGGCATGTGCCACACTGAGCCGCGTGCGTACTTCGGCTGCAACAAGGTGGTGATCCGAGTCTATGTTGGCACCTCGAATCGCACGCTCGTCTAGAACACTTGATGAGTGCCTTCCGTCGATCTCAACATGATCAATCTGATTTCGCGTTAGTTGATCAGGGGACTTCCAGGTCGCCTTAAGGATGTCGCGATGCTTAAACCTGGTACTACATATGACCATGTTCCTGCCCGCTGCAAAATCTATTAACCTCTCTCCGTTACCGGAGGTTGTTTCATGAAGGCTAAATCGGCCGACTGTCGAGCCAAAAACTCCTTCTCTCCCAAATTTAGCGTTAAAGTCGCCAAGCACGATCTTTATGTCGTGATCGGGGCAGCGCTCATATAATTGTTCCAGGCGCTCATAGAATTCGACTTTTATCGAACCGCCCTTGTCTTCCGTTGGGGCGTGTGTAAGACTAGTATTAAAATATTTAGCCTTAAGTCTGAGTGCGGCTAGTCGCATGTCCACTGGTGTTAAACTGATGACAGAGCGAAGAAGTCTTGCACTGACTGCAAAGCCGAATCCAAACTCATGCTTGGAAGCATGTCCGCTGTAGTAGATCTCCCAGGGTGCATTGGTTGTTGATGTTCTTTTCACCATGCTCCCCTGTCCAATCCATCGCATTTCCTGAAGTGCGGTAACGTCCGATGAATATTTCTCAAGGACATTCACCAACTGGATATCAGTACCTTGAGGGTGCGAACATTCCAGGTGCATATTCTCAAATTCCGGTCCTTAAAACGTTTGCGTGGGTCGTCGTCAGAGGGGGTCCGTATCCGAGGCATTGTTGTCGCAGTTTTCATTGGTGGAGTTTTTTTGACGGCGGTGGGTACCAAACCCGGCGCACCAACCCTATATATTGTACCCTGTAGGGAGGGCTCGCCGCTCACGTTAGCCAGAAGCTTTGCGGATTCAAAGCGTTCTGCTTACAGTGGTCACGCAACGAGGACGTGTGAGTCGACTTGAGACGCAGTAAGCTAAAACATTGTAGGAAAAGAACCTAAACATTGTACCGGCGCAGTTTCGGTTCTGAGTGCAACAACTAGACTGCAAAGCGAGCACTTAGTTTTGAAGCCAATTTTAGGCAATTTGGCAAATTCCTATGTGGCATGTATAATACAACGCTAACCTCTGAACAGATATGTATCAAGAATTTTATCCATTTTTGTTCAAGTGCTACAAAATGAGGAAAGCAGATCTGGCACAAAGTAGCATAGTTCTTATATCGCTCACTTACTTTAATACTGCTATTGCTCAAAATAAAGGATTTAAATAGCGTTTAAAGTTCTCAATGGATTCCACTCGAAAATAAATCTTTTAGTTTCTAATCAATACGATATAACAATATATTTTTTAAATGGCTCTTTAAAAAAATTCGAAAATATAATATTTCTGTAAACTAAAAACTAACTAAACTAAAAAAAATAAACTAAAAAATCGTGTTTTATTGAGATCCCGACAGTCTTAAAGTACAATACAAATAATTTAGTATCTTTACAGATAAGTTTAATGGCATCAATCAAGATTTTTCTAATCATAAAACTCTTACAAAATAATTAAGATGAAAATTCGACAAATTGTTTAGAGTTTTAGGAGCTATCAAAAGCTCTTCTTGCTGTTTAAGCTACCAAAGTGAGCGTAAGATTATTGTTCAGGATGAAGTTTATTACGACTCCTCTTAAAAATCGGATAAACGCAAAACCAATAGCCGATAAAAAATATGATTTTAATCATATAATGAATATAAACTTGAGAATATTTTATGGGAGTTTATTGTGAATACAATTAAACATTGATGTTAATAGAATACTTTTATTTCAAAATATTTTTTTAAATTTCACCTGTACATACCGGTATGTCCGGTATACCGAAATAAAAATTCAATTAACAATACGGAACCGAATTCCGAAATAATGTTAGAACCAACACAGAACCATTTACCGAAACATAAGATTCGGTTCGTACCAAACCCGGAACCGAAACCGAAATACTATGCGGTTTGATTCCCTGAAATTGGTGAAAATATAACATACATATTAAAACAAAAGGCCGGACTATTTCTGCTATTTGTATTTGGTAATCAGCATAGACTTTTGCAGTCGGGCTTGACCGAATACTTATCGGCTTATCGATTGCCGACTACATTGCATACTTAAACATAAATTAGATCAAGTCGACATTATGTCGCATACCTTGGTATATTTATACACTTATATATTAAAATTGCCGAGATGTTTGTAACGCATGGAAGAAAGCATCTCCGACCACATAAAGTATATATAATATATTCTTGATCAGCATGACGAGCTGAGTTGATATAGCCATGTCCGTCTGTCCGTCAGTTTTTATACTATCTCCTCCGTCAGTTTTAAAGCTATCTTAACCCAACTTTGCACGAAGTCTTACAAATACGCAGCACATTTGTCGGAACCGGCCAGATCGGATGACTATAGCATATAGCTGCCATAGAAACCATCGGTCGAAAATGTTGTTTTAGTGATAAAAACTTTTTTGTCTTCAGTCCCCAAACCTCGTATTTATAAGTTTTTTATGCTTTCGCATAATTCCACCAAGTTTAATAGGACAACTATATAGTATAGCTGGCATAGAAATTGGGTGTAGAAAATGTATATAGGAGGCCTTGTCAAAAATGTGTACATTTGGTTGAATGTACATATTTGTGTCAGTGGAATCAGGCTACTAATTTATATAAATCATACAAGCTACAAGGGTGTAAAAACTTCGGTCGAGCCGAAGTTAGCTTTCCTCTATTTTTTTGGAACAAAATTAGTAATTTTTCTTCGATTTCAAAAAAAGGTCAATCAGAAGCAGAAACACTCTTGAAACTGGAAGCAAAACTTGAAGAGATGCCCGATTTTTTAGCGAGCACGGAAACTGATCTACAAGAGGCTATGCGAGAAGGCATGAAGTTACTTACTGAAATTCGGCGCCTGGACTTTAGCTTGGACAAACATCATCAAAATAAGTTTCGAACTGAGGAAGCTTTACTGAAACTGGCTCAGGATCAGCTTATCACTGATAAGGCCAGTGCCTATCGGTTGAAGTTGTTAAACAAGGCCCAAGAACGGCGGCGAGGTGTAGATTTATCATTGTCAAAGGTTCAAAACCAACTGGGGTCGGCAATGCTCGAAGTGGAAAAACTACGAAGTGGACTATTTAGAATTAGGAAAGAAAACGATGAAGTTAAGGAAAATCTTAACCAAGCTGAAGGGAAATCGGACACTCTCGACTCGGAACTAAAGAAAATGCACACTCAGATTGAAATAAAAATGAAACGATTTGAACAGCTGAATAATAAAATAGAAGAGTTGCAGAAAGTATTCGGCGAAACCTCTGCCAATCCCACAGAACTAAAGGTACTAATATCGGGTCTTTCCAACACAGTTTGTTCTAATTTCTCGAAATATGCCCTTTGATTGCAGATCAAACAAATAGAAAAATCAATTCATAGCGGTGAACAGCAGATTCGCGAACATCAACAATTTTGGATAATGCTGCAAAATCACTTTGTTAATTTATCTCAAAAAAGAAGTGATCAGTTAAATGAAATTCAAGTCACTCGCAAACGTAAGTATAATGGAACTACATAGATTAATTTATTAGGAGGACTTCAATGCCTTTCTGCTCTTTTTTGGTTATTGTGTTTTTAATGTGAGCACAAAAGAGTGTTTCCAGCAGCTTAACACTGAGTGCACACGGCAAAGTTTGAGAATCTTCAGAATCGAATATATCGTATAGTTCGCAGCTAATTTTTGAGTGGTTGTAAGTGCGAAGTGTAAATACTTAATTCAAAATGAAAATCGACATAGGAAGTAGCATTTTACTCATTACATTAATTGCATAATTTTGGAGAAGCTGGTGATTGTCAATGTTGTTCGAAGGCAAGTGCTTGTCTTGTACAAATATGCCCATAGTCTGTGAACTAAGGCAAAAACGCACTTCGGCTTATTTTTATATCCTGGCAAAGCGTGCTATAATTTTGCCCAGAAGTTTGCAACGCATAGAAATAGTTATTTCCGACCCCATTACCAATAAATATTCTTGATCAGGGCGACGAGCTGATTCGATTTAGATTTGTCCATCCGTCTGTCCGTTTGTCTGTCTGTTTCTACCCAATCTAGTATTTCAGTTTTAAAGCTATCGAGCTGAAATTTTGCACAGATATACTGCTAGTGCGATATACTGTTAATTTTTACTGTTAATATGTCGGAACGGACCGGATCGGATGACTATATATTATAGCTGCCATAGGAAGCATCGGTCGGAAAATGCGTCTTAGTGAGAAAAACTTTTTGGTTTTCAATGTTAGCGTCCTTAAACTCGCTGACTATTAATTTTATATGCTTTCAAACAGGTACGATCGGGCGGAAAGTGGGTCTTAGTATGAAAAACTTTTTCCCTTTTATCGTTCTTAAACTCGCTGATTGATCGTTCTAGAAGTTTTTGATTTTCTTACCTCTGATACTTCAAAATCAGCATTTTCAAGGGTATACAAACTTCCCCACAGACGAAGCTAGCTTAGCCCGCTCGTTTTTTGTGTTTTTTGAGTATTTAAATATTATCTCAACCAAAGGTTCATTATAATTCGCGGCCTTCTTTTTTTTGGAGTTTGCGTGAATATACTACACCAAAAAGCACAAATTTCTAGTGATCCTGGCCTACTGCTCCTCAAGTCGACTCGTTGGTGATCCCCGGTAGCAGTGTGATACATCCGCAAAGCTGTTGACTAACGTGAGCGGCGAACCCTCCCTAGGGTTAATAGGGTTGGTGCGTCGGGCTTGGTACCCACCACCGTCAAAAAAGACACCACCAATGACAACTGCGACAACAATTAAATAAAACAACAAGCAAGTAAAAAGTTTGTAAAAAGAATATATGCAATCGACATCTTCCATAAATTCATACAACTATTCGTCCATTGCTGAACCATTATGGTCTGGTCGACAAACATCTACAAAAGTCGACAATTTTTAAACGAGCAGATTATTAAACAAAGCTTCCATCATTTCAACTTCACTAAGAAATTCGCTTGCTTTCTGTTCAAGTAGAATTCCCTTAGCGCTTTTATATGGCATTTTTATACCCTTGAAGCGGGTATATTAAAATTGTGCAGATGTTTGAACGCATAGAAGGAAGTATCTCCGACCACATAATTTTTATATATTTTCTTGATCAGCATGACGAACTGGGTTGATATAGCCATGTCCGTCTGTCCGTTTTTTTCTATGCTATCTTCTCCGTCTGTTTCTTTGCTATCTTCTCCGTCAGTTTTAAAACTATCTTAACCAAACTTTGCACGAAGTCTTTTGGTACAAATAAGCTGCACATTTGTCGGAACTGGCAGGATCGGATGACTATAGCATGTAGCTGCCATAGGAACTATCGGTCGAAAAACAAGTTGTAGTTCGTATATTTCGTATTTATAAGTTTTCTATGCATTCGCATAATTCCACCAAGTATGTTGAAAATCGAACATATTATAGCTACTATACAAAAGATATGTCCGAAAAAAAGTCTTAGTTGGAAAAACTTTTTTGTTTTTAATGCTATCGCTCCCAAACTTGTTAATGATCATTATTATATGCTACCACACAATTCTGCCAAGTGTGATCCAAATCGGATGACTATAGCGTATAGCTGCTTAGGAACGATGGGTCGAAAAAGTAGTTCTAGTCAGGAAAACTTTTTTGTTTTCAATGATAGCGTCTTTATACTTTCTAGCTATGAATGTTATCGGTTTCCACATAATTTTAGGGAGTTTGGTCAAATCAGATGAATATACTGACAAGCAAATGGTCAAAGTAGTGGCGCCATCGATTGCTGAGTGAGGAAATAACTCAGCTAAGAATGTTAGACGAAAATCATTCAAAACCTTAATTTATATAAATTATACAAGTTAAAATTTTCACCATTGTCTGTTTTTCTACGAATATTTTTGCTCTCAAAATCGATCTTTTTCGTAAAAATCGTTAAAATGTATTAGACATAAATGTATTAGTTATCTTAGGTGTGTGGAGCCACGGCTCTGGCTTATACTTTTATGTCGCGACTATCGTCATGCACGACTATCGTCATGCCGGTTCCCACGGCAATCGGGTCTCAGTCCCAGAATCGACGTAGTGGCCAACCCACTGCCCAAGGATTACCAATCCCGGCAAACGGGAAGATATGTACGTATCAACTTTTATTTATCCTTCCTATCCTATTTTTTTTCACTTACTGAGCAAGCAACGCCGGCCTGCTTGCTCAGACTTCTCCTTCTAAGCGCCGGCGATGTAGAAGCTAGTCCCGGGCTCAGGACTTACTGGTGCTCGGTATGTGCAAAGCGCATCACTCGAGGTGTCTGCTCGGTGCTCTGCAACACATGCAAAGATTGGTGTCACCTGCGATGCTCTGGCCTTGCCAGACATCAAGACTACGACACTACCTTTGTCTGTGCCCCATGCTGTGTCCAGCCCCCTCCACAAACCTCAGCCCCCACTCCCCAGTTCATTACCTCCCAACTCCAGACCCGGCCCCAGGATGGCGAGCACCAGCCCAGGACAAGGTCGCAACAACAACACTCGACACACCACACCGGTTGGTCCCATCAGAACACGACGGCAGCGCCCACACCAACATCCTAGTGCTCCGCGCCCCCCACAAGTTGCCCTCCCCGCTTCCACAGGGATGCTCAAGGATTTCATGTTCCTCCAATGGAACTGCAACGGACTGAGCAGAAAAATAGTTGAAGTCACCGCCTACATGGACAGGAAGGGGATCTTGCTTGCCGCCATCCAGGAGACAAAACTCACTCCTCGGAATACGCTTGCAACTTCCGCCAATTATACTATTCTGCGTCAGGACCGTGAACGCAACAAAGGAGGAGGACTTGCCTTCATTATTCATCAGTCGGTCAACTCCCGACCCATCACAATCATGACTAATAGTGAAAAGCGGGGATGACGAGATCGAGGTATTAAACGTGAATATCCCCCCACTATCTGCCTGCCGAGCGGGCTTCCGCCCAGATATTCAACAACTTCTCGCAGGTGATCTGAGGATCCTTGTTGGGGACTTCAATGCTCACAGTGACGCCTGGTTTTCTTCGATTGGTTGTGACGCCCGAGGAGAGCACCTTGAAGAGCAAATCGACTCATCGGATTTCTGCGTCATAAACGAGGATCGTCCCACCCGAATCACTGCAAATTGTAGCAGCTCGCCAGACCTCACAGTCGTCAGTCCTAACCTCATCACCAACACCACCTGGCACGCTGACATTGCACTCGGCTCGGACCACATCCCTTTCTCTATCAGGGTCATAAAAGATGCGGACTTCATAACATCAGAAGCCCGCCCTTTTGTGAACTTTGGTAAGTCAGATTGGGATAGGTTCGAGTCAAGTACAGAAGCTGCGATTGCAGCTCTCCCTCCACCCACCACTGTCAGCGATGGAGAACACAAATTCAGGCACATCATTTCTGAAGCAGCTAAAAGATGCATCCCAGCGGGACGCATCCCACAGCTGCGCCCCCTCTTCCCAGCTGAGGCTGTACCCTTGGCAAACAGGAGAGATGCCCTTAGAAAGGATGATGCCGCAAATCCTGAGATACAGTCCCTGACGCGATGAGATCTCGAAGCTTGTCAACCTCCACAGGAAAAACAAGTGGTTGCAAAAGGTTGGGGCTCCAAAAAGCTTTGGACCTGGTCACGGTCTCGTTCGGAGGCTCCAAACCATCCAACGCCACAAAAAGCGCAACTGCCTTCAACAGGCAGTTTGTCGCACACCCCGAACATTGCGACAGGAACAAAAGAAAGATTGATCGCAGGATCCGAAGTCTCTACATCGATGAGGAACCGGTGTCTTTCAGTGCTGAAGAAATCGAATTGGCCATTAGGAATTCCAAACCCTCCAAAGCCATCGGACCCGACGGACTCGCCACCATCATGCTTAAGCACCTCGGGCCGCTGGGCATTAGATTCCTTACTCATGTTTTCAACCTATGCCTAAGAACTCTAGTGATATCCAGTATCTGGAAGACTGGGAAAATAGTCCCAGTCCTAAAGGTTGGCAAACCAGCGGACCAGGGTGCGTCCTATCGGCCGATCACGCTCCTTTCCCCCGTCATAAAGATCCTAGAGTCCCTGCTGCTCCCCCATCTTAAGGAACACCTTCCTCCAGCCCCCCACCAACATGGCTTTAGATCGGGCCACAGCTCCACCTCTGCTCTCTGGGAGCTCTCCACCTCCATAGCGTCAGGACTAAACAGCACTCGCCCCCATGAGAGATCAATTGTTGTGGCCCTTGAACTCTCTAAGATTTTCGACATGGTCAGCCACACAATCTTTCTCCAGGACCTGTTCCATAGTAGTCTTTATAACCACTTAACAAGATGGATGGCCAACTACCTATCCGGTAAACAAGCCCACGTGGACTTCCGTTGCAAACTTTCTATAACACGTGTTATCAAGCAGGGTGTACCATAAGGCGACGTACTCTCTCCACTACTGTTCAACACATACGTTGCTGGCATACCACCACCTTCTCCTGATATAAAAATCGTCACCTATGCGGATGACTGCTCCATCATCACTAACGGCAGAGATGTTGGAGCTCTTGAACAAAAATTGAACGCCTACCTCCCCAGCCTAGCCCGTTTCTTCAATGACAGAAACCTGAGCCTGTCCGCTCCTAAATCGTCCGCAACCCTCCTTACAACTTGGACAAAGGAAGTCAAAAAAAGTCCTTCATATTCACATCGACGGACAACGAATCCCAGCCGTTGATATCCCCAGGATACTGGGCGTTACGTTCGACTCCCTCTTTACCTTTGCCAAACAAGCGGAAGATGTCATCAAGAAGGTAAGGAGCCGAACTAAGGTCCTGAATGCCATAGCAGGTAGCACATGGGGAAAGGAAAATGAGACCATAACCACAACCTACAAGGCGATCAGGAGATCGATGATCAACTACGCTGCCCCCATCTGGTCGCCATCAATTAGTGACACCCAATGGAGGAACCTCCAGCTTGCACAAAACGCTGCACTCCGGGTCGCCACAGTATGCCACATCATGGCGCACCCCGATCACCTGCACCAGGAGACAGACATTCTCACAGTCCGTCTCCACAACAAACTACTCGCACAACAGTACCTAATCAGATACCATCAGGAATCCCAGCCAAATCATTCCTGCATCCTCCTATATATGTCTCTGCGTCCACGTGCAGTGCGACCTCAAGAATGAGCTTGCATCTGACCTCCAACTCCTAGGTGATGGCCCGCACACCGGCACTAAATGCGCAGAGGCTAAGAAGCAGGCCCACACCTCCATCGTAGCTGAAGCCATCGAAACCTACCGGTTTATCGTAGTCCTGGGCGGCATTGACTTTAAACTTGATTTGTACGCAAAGTACGCGAAATTATTGGACACGTATTTCCCCCATTATAGAAAATGGATCAGCATAAAAAATTTCCGGAAAACTTTACATGCAAAAAACAATTTAAGCATAGTATGCGTTATATTTTGACTTTTGGTTTCGCGATGGGAATACCCACACCAAACGGTGGAACGGCGGCTGTGTGTTCAATGCAAAACGTTATGTTTAATCCCATCTGGATGAAATTCGGTTTGTCAGCTTTATGGGCCAAATAGATGGGATACAAATTCTCTAGTTTTGGAAAATCCGCTTCCGGTTCAAGGCCAAATCATGTGTTTTCTAAAAAGAAATTCGGGAAAATTCTTCGGAAAAGAAAAAATATCGCCTTTTTCTGTTGTAATTATTGTAGTATATAGTTTATAGGTATTATATAATTTAAGTAAAGTATTGGTCTTATTTACCTAGATATGAAAACAAGAAGGCCAAGCTAACTTCGTCTGTGCCGAAGTTTTTATACCCTTGCAAATGCTGTTTTTGAAATGTCAGAGTTTAAGAACGCATACATAAAATCAAAAAATTTTCTAAATAAAACCTATTTCCGACTGATAAACATCTAATTTCGACCAAATTTCGTGATTTGAAGAACGAGTTGAAGAACGATAAAATTGAAAACAGAAAAGTTTTTCGCACTAAGGACTCACTTTCCGACCCATCGGTCCTATGACAACCATAAGAAATAGTCATCCGATCTCGACCAAATTTTTCGAATCTGTTTGAAAGCATATGAAATTTGTAGTCAGCGAGTTTAAGGACGCTAACATTAAAAACAACGAAATTTCTTACTAAGACCCATTTTAGACCGATCGGTCCTTTGGAAACCATAAGATATAGTCAGATCAAATTCTTCAAATTATGTATATGGGATTTAGTGACCTGTTTTTGATTTTAGTCAATGTAACAACTGGCTAGCTCAAGGTCTTTTGGTTGATTATGTCTTTATAACCAACACAAACCAACAGATTTTAATTACAACATTTTGGATTAGCAACGTACAACGATCGCTGTTTCGAGAATAACCAAATTCTCTCATCAGCGGACTTGTTTTGCTGTTCACACTTCAAACAAACATCCAGTTAGTATTTAAACTCTGGAGGGGGCGAATAAAGACATAGGAATTACACTATTGTAAATTCGCAGCCCGAATTTCGGCTATGGTTTTTGGTTTGAAGGTGTTTATTTACCAATTTGTTGTAATTAATTCTGTTGCTTATGGCTGCTGCTAGGTGGTTGGGCTATCCGTCCAATGATCCTCCTTAGCAGGGCCACGAGTTTTTTGTAAATACACAAGGTATTTTTTTTTTTGCTTGTTTTATAATAGGGAAACCGTTTTTTGGTTTTTATTACAAACATTAGGCGTACTGACCATTATTTATATGTATATGGGGTTTAGTGACCTGTTTTTGATTTTAGTCAATGTTACAACTGGCTAGCTCAATTTTAAAAAAAATTTTAATTTTAATTTGTCCATGGTTTGGCGAATAATGGTTTCAGAAGGTCCTGGATGCACTCCATATTATAGCTGAATAATTTGGAGACTTTCTTGCGGTGTGAGTCTTTCCATGATGAGTTAGCAATCAACAAGGGCGTAGCCAGCTGTCTGAAAAGGTAGGGGCAGCATTGCCTGAACGTTTCTTAAATATTCTTTTAAATTATATTTCTTACATTGAATAATTAGATCAAGATGCATTTGATATGAAATGAGAAACAATTTTCAATATAATAGTAGAAAACTTAAAATATAAATGAAAACGTGCATATTCCGGGGCAAAATCTACGATAAAGGGGTGAGGGGGGTAGCTGCCCCCTCTGCCCCCCCTGCCAAACAATCATTAACAAAAACAAGTGAGAAAGTCGGCCGACTATAACATACTCTGTACCAGTTCATTTGCTCCCGACTATAATATTATAATACATCCAAGGAGTCACGCGGTTATCGTGCAATAGGCTCATCTCTAAGTTTCTCTCTCTCCCAAAGAGTGTGTTTGTTTGAATACAGTGGAGGTTGGCTGTCGGATATATTTTTTTGCTCATAACTTGTGTATCATCCGATCTTTATCATTCTTTCAGCAAATCGATAACTAATTTTCTTTACTAGATATCTCTAGAAGGTACGAACAATCTATCCTCAAAACTGTGGGAGATATGACGTTTTTTCTAAATCGCGGGGGCGGAAGAGGGCCTGTCAAAAATGAAATCAAACTTGATCTGCCTGCAAGTATAAGAAACATATTTCCCATACAAGTCAAACCTCTATCTCTTTCCATATCTGAGATCTGTGCGTTCGTACAGACGGACAGACAGACGGACATGGCTATATCGACTTGGCTGTTGATGCTGATCAAGAATATATATACTTTATAGGCTTCTGGCTGTTACATACTTTGCACAAACTTAATATACTCTGTGTAGCTTTGGTACAGAGTATAAAAGTGCCAATAAACCGCGAACCAAGGCTCCTTTGGTAAATCTGAAAACGCAGTTCGGTCTATTTTTATCTCTAGTTTATGGCCTATATGGACTCGATAATGGGTGCTGTCAAATGAGGTACCCACTATCGCGGTTTTTCGATGCATATTACCATCTCTTAAGGACACCTTTTATTGGTCAGCATCTCAATATATTTAAAATCTTACAAAATTCTATAGAGTGGTTTTCCATTGATTACCTTTTCTAAGTTAGACCTCTATGGGTGGGGTACTAACCGCTTGTCCATTGGAGGCGGAAATGTGGTATAACAATTGTGGTAACTCCCTTCATCTGTGGTGAATTTTCCAAAATTTCAGCTCTCACCTTTTTTTTAACCAGCAAAAGATGTTGTAGCTGTGTGTTGCTTGTATAATATGCCCAATAAACGCGAACTTGACGTGGTCAAGAAACGTGGGTATGAGGTGTTGCTACCGGATGCCCCTCTAGTTTCACAATTTATTGGTCCCGTTCCCAGGCTATTTTGAGTCAACAAACTTGTTGGAATTCTGTAAAAGCATAGAAAACTTATAAATACGAGGTTAAGGCACGTTCGCGTTGAAGACAAAAAAGTTTTTCTAACTAAAACTACTTTTTCCACCGATTGTTCCTATGGCAGCTATATGATATAGTCATCCGATCCGGCCGGTTCCGACAAATGTGCAGCGTCTTTGTACCAAAATACTTCGTGCAAAGTTTGGTTAAGATAGCTTTAAAACTGACGGAGGAGATACCATAGAAACAGACGGACATGGCTATATGAACTCAGCTAGTCATGTTGATCAAGAATATATATACTTTAAGTGGTTGGAGATGCTTCCTTCTATGCGTTACAAACATCTGGACAATTTAAATATACCCTCTAAAAGGGTGTAAAAAGTCACTTCAATCCAGGAGTTAAACCTTAATTTCTGAATATCTTTAAAAGCGCACAATGAATATTTTTAATGCATAAAAACATGCATATTCCTGTTGTGTATTTTTTATTCGATCCGCAATTAAATTTGTCTATTGTCTGAATCCAAAATTGGAGGTTCTTCAGTGCAGAAATGGAGAACAACATAAAATACGGGGTCTAATGGTGAGTCCTTCCAATTCTAAGGGTAGGCGCTGGAGCTGGGTCATTTACAAGCCTTCTCCAGTAATTTTTCATAGAAAAGATTAAAAAGATGGCATGAACTTAGTTTCGAGAAGTTTCGAACTTAAAAGCTATTACAGCCTCTAAAAAACACTTTATTCATTCATTAAGCCATAATCATCTGTCAAGTTATCTTGCCCCATTATTTCTGGTTCCAAGTGCACCAAGGCATTCACAAGATCAACCATTTCTGTGTTACGTTTTAGCACATTACGCACATCCCTGGTAAAGCGCAAACAGTCGAGTAGTACCAGCAACTTTTGCAGCTCACAATCGTAGGGATCTCCTTGAAAGTCTGTGATGTTTATCGAATTCGTTGGATTACAGGCACACTCCACGGCCGAATTATCAATAATCAGAATGTTGGCCAAGTCCTCATTGATAATACCCAGGAATTTGCTTGGGATCCCGTGAATATCAATGCAGTCGTTCCGATAAAAGCGCTGACAAAAATACTTTCTCTCAGGGTCCAAATTGTTGAGTATTTGATCGGCATAGCGCTGCGTGGCGGCCGTATAGATTACCACATTGTACCACTCCGATACCTTTTGCAGAAAGTAATCCACATACGGACGTTTATACACCCGAAAGCCTATGCCCGGCGGATCGATCATATCAATGGTGAATTCAAAGTCATGTGGTACAGTTGGCATATAGCGTCTGTTCTGAGACATGCGACAGGCATGCACCAGGGTATCGTCAATGTCCAGTACTAGAGTTTTACGCTTCAGCTGCAGCAAACGAGTCTGACTCACGGGCGATAGTGGGGCCTCGCGGTATTGAATGGTCTGGAGTTTACAATAATAATATTTTGCCAAGTACAGACAAACTATCGCAACGACAAACTGGACGCCAGCAAACATTTCAAGAAAAAAGGTGTAGAGTGTGTCGATTCCCCTGAAAATAAAGTTACAGTTCCACTTTTTATGCAAGTCACACAAATAAGAACCATTTAATTTACGTACATGATTCCAAGCAGGCTCCAGCGTAGAAATTTAACACAGAATAAACACGTATCCAGAAACGAGTAGGAAAACGTTAAGTTAATACTAGCATCGAAATGTATTAAACAAATTGTAATATTTTGCACACGACAAAAAATTCTTTCAAGTCAGTCGAACAGTGCTGCCACTTCGCACAAGTTTTGGCGCTGTCAACTTATAGCCTGTAGCAGTGTTGGTAATGGTCGTGGAGTCACGCTTTCTTCACAGTGCGTGATTTTTGTTTTAAAAGCTGTTTACACTAGGAGTGATTTATTGAGTTATTGATTCTGTGACGTCATTAAGGATGGGAATTTGAATTTTTTAAGTTTTAATTTGAATGAATTGAATTGTTGCTATATTTTCAATTCATTTTCATTTTGGTTATTTTAATAAATGTCAAGAACTACGAAAATGTGATTCTGTGACGTCACAATGACGTCACTACCTTCTATTTTTTTAAAGTACATATGCGTTAAGCCTAGTACTCAGACAAACTAAACCGTCCGTAGGGAATGAAAAGAGCTGAGCTTAACAGCGTTTTTGGAGTAAACATATAAATTTGAATTCGGAGCACATTCAGCGCCCTCTAAGTGCCTAGAAAAGTAACTTTCATGTGTCTTTTATGAGGTTTTTAAATGCTTCATTCGGAGGTTAAAAGCACTTATATCTGAGTCAGAAAAAAATCATATAATATTAGACTCAGAAAACTGCCACATTAGTTGCGACCGTTTTCATAGAACAAAAACCCTCATTCCGGACTCTTTTTTGTGCACATAAAAAGGGTCAGAAAAGTGTCTGAAAACGCACATATTGCATGCGGGGTTTTACGGACGTTCGACTGGGGGACTAAAACTAGCAACATTTTGGCTTTGCGACAGACTCTTTTGGGTACGCCTTGTCTTTGCATTGTGTAATTGCAAAGTCAACCGCTTTTAACATTTGCCGTAGCAGCAGGTTGGTTGTGTGTTTGTGGGTGTGTGGAGTGGGAGGGTGCAAGAATGGGAAGAGGGGTTAACAGTGACCTAACAGTGACTTGACAGTGACTTAACAGTGACTAGAGTCGACTCGAAAGTTACTTCACAGTGACTTGAGTGTGACTTGACAGCGACTTAACAGTGACTTAACTGGCCGTTATTTGCTCATAACTTGAGTATCGTTCATCCGTTCCTTATCATTCCTTCAACAAATCGATAAATAATATTGGTTACTAGATATTTCTGGATGTTTAGAAATATTTATTTACGAAACTGGAAGGTACACGTTTTTTCCAAATTGCGGGGGCTGGAGGGGGCGTGGAAAAAATTGAAAATAAACTTGATCTGCCTGCAAGTATAAGAAATATATGTCCCATACATGTCAAACATGTTACATACTTTTGCACAAACTTAACATACTCTGTGTACCTTTGGTAGAGTATAAAAATACGTGTATGACCCGTCTTTACGTGTGAAGCTCATAAAATGGGTTGTATGGTGTTTAAGTAGCTTGGTTTTAGTTGCCTCTTCTTTGTAAGTATAACTATAGTTGGACAAATTTGGACAAGCCAGTTTGGCTTTTTTCATAAATGTGAGTCCTTGTGGTGTAAAATTGTCCAATATGAAGTGAAACTTTTCGCAATTTCTCAAGATTTTTGACTTTTCAATTTAGATGTCAGTATCAAGAAAAGCCGCGGCAAAAAAAAAGATGAAGGCGTATGTTTTCGGTACTGTTTTAAAAAAACATCAAATTTACTGAGAATGATTTAGCAGAATTTGATCAAAAGTTTTACATTATAATAATATAATTTACATTATATTTGATACACACATAAAAATATGTATCTAAATTTCTATATCAGATAAGTACAATACTAAATATTTTTTAGCCGATACTTTGAACACTTCAAGTTTTTCCACTTTTACGAGCGATTTTATAAACATACCCCAAGGCAACAAAAAGTTGGTAATTTTTTTCCTAAGTGTTTTGTTGTTGTGTCGCAAACTTTTGGAGTTTACGCTTTTTGATTTACGCTTTTACGAGAGCTGGTGAATACCCTAAATGTAATTTTAATTATCAAATTCATTAGCTGACACTTACAACTTTTGAGAACTGCTTAGTGGAAGTTAATAAGCATTATATCTTCTAGGAGCTGTTCATCTATACTAACTCTTAGATTAGAAAGATCAAACTTAAGTGTTGAAAAGTTCAACTCATAACTGAGTTGCTGGAACAGCCAGTATAGTTAAGGCAATATTTTTAAAGTTCTCGTTTTTTTGACCGTTGCAAAATTTTATAGCATTTCTCGATGTATGTTCATTAACAGATTTTATATTTGATAAATTGAATATAATATATAATTGAATATAATTTGAAAAATATTGCTTTCTATTCCTTTAATAAACTTTTCTTCTTCGCCTTTAGACGTAGTCATTAAAAGTTGGATTTTGAAAACTCTTATTAAGAATTTCTTTTTGGAGCTTCAGCATATCTGTAATGTGTTGCTTTGCAAAACTTTTTTTGGTTAGAAGTTAACATAGTTCGGAATCTCGGGTCTAAGAACAGTGCAGCCAATATGGGTACTGAGCTCCTAATAGAAGAACGTTTATCGAAGCACTTATATAGTAATGAACAATGTTTTGCTAAAGATTTTAGAACAATTGCTCGACATGAAAAGCATGCGTAATAGAAATCACTTGTTAGCAATTGTGAATCCTGAAGCTTTAAAAAGTGTTATAAATTGGCTGCAGCAAATTACAGATATTTTGAGCTACGTTTCATTCAGATGTTTTAAGGTGGAGTTCTTTTAAAGAACTCTGAACGCAAAAATCTTTAAGAGTTAGTAATCGTTCGCACATTTTGTAGGTTGAGTTCCATCGAGTCACACAGTCTCGCACTTGTTTTTTCAATGTTTTATATCAAAAGATTTCATATATTGTGAGTACGGAGTTTCTAACAAAGTGTGCGAACTCTTTTTACTAATATCAAACTGAACTTCCTAAAAAAATCGTTAACTACTAAATTTACGAACTGTAATTATATTTAGGTAACTTGGTCATCGTCCAAATCAAGAAATGCTTTTGATTCACATGAGCAACCTTCATCAACATAACATTCTTCATAGTTGCATTCCTTTTCTGCTCTGCAGTTGTCATTTAAAAGTTCTCCTGCTCGAACTATATTCGCTCCATTATAGACGGTGATAATATAAATCTAGCCTAGACAAATGTCGTAGGGTTGGAGAACTTTTTGTATGATAGCGTTCAGATTACAAGGAATAATTTCTCTATTTTCCTGTGTGTGTCGTTGGAAGAACATAATTTTGTGAACCGTACCTAATATTTCGCAAAAGTGGTCCGTTTCGGGTTCAGGTTCGAGGAGTCAAAAATATTAGGGGTTCGGTTCATGGTCCGGTTCGTCGGACCCAAAAATCCGTAACCGAACCAGTTCTAAGAGGTTCGTAATGGTTTATAATGTTGATCAATGAATGCTTCTGGATAGTAAATTTGAGCTTTTATTACTTTTACTAAATAAATGAGAATCCAAGTGGGACTCTTTTGTCTGCGATCGGCCAAAAAAGTTACCGTAACCCTAACCGTTATTCGTTTCGGTTTTAATCTCTGGAGTATCATGAAGATTTGATAGATGGAAATTTTAAAATACTAACGGGGCGCAGCAACGCGCGGCGGGACAGCTAGTAATATATATTTTACAGTCTGGAACAGAGTAAAGATCATTACTACACCCAGAGAAATCTAGCACGAATCGGCGAGACTGAAATCGGCTTCAATTTAGATTTTTTTTCTTCCTGACTTTTTAAGACGAAAACTGCTCGAATACGAGAAGACAATTGATCTCGTCTTTGAACTTGTGAGCAATTCTCGCAAAAAAAATTAACTCGAGATACTTCATCGGAACTATAGACCACAGAGGAGAATTAGAGACAGGAAAAATTAAAATTCGTTCGTTCGCACACACACAAAGATTAATGCTGCTCTGTTGTTGTAGCAACAAAAAACGCCTACCCTACCAAGATCACATTTGACCAAATAACATATATATGTGATCACTGAAAAGAAAGTTTGACCTTCCTACTTCACTCTAAATGATCGGCGTATGGCTCCGGAAAAACAACAACGTTTAGCACATCTTCATTTTAAGACATACATTTATTAATACTATCATTTTCAAAATTTTCATTCATAGTTTCGAGGGGAAAAAAACTAACCATTAAACAAGAGAGATAAACTATAATTAAGATAAAAAAATTAATAATAATTTATAAGACTAGTACTAGAGTTTATATTAAAATGAAAGAAAACTAATGACATTAACATTCAAGCAAAAATAACACAAAACAAGCAAAAAAGTAAATTGAATCTAATCTTCAAAAGCAGGGCATGGTAAAATTGAAATTAAAATTTTTATTGTTTATTTTTTTTTTTGAATTCCCTATGGATAAAAATTCTATGAACTTCTATTCTATTATCTTGCTTCTTAACTTGACTAAATTTTTTTTTTATGCATTTCGGATAAAAATTGGCAATTTCTCTTTAATTTCTCATCATTTTTTTTTCTTAAGGAATGGTAGGGGAAACAAAGCCGCAAATGGCATATGTATGTAGATCACTTACTCAGTTATCCGTCCAACGGGGAAAGCGCTTTCTTAGTTGCGGCGGCAGCTGTAAATTTGTTTCAAACAAAAACCAAAATGGCAAAGGCACTAAGAATTGCTCAGAGAGCCACAAAAAAAATAAAAAAACTAAAGAGAACCAAATTTGGCCACTCTCTCGCGCTCACTGCAACAGTCTCCACTTTTGCCTTTATGCTTTAGCGGCATCACTTATTGCTCTCTCTTTTCATTCTTGGAGACTATTTCATGAGGCGAGAGGAACAACGGTAAACACAAAAAAAAAATTGCGAGAGACTGCAAACTAAAGCATAGACACAAAAAAAATTACTTCTCCAACGGGGTCTTGAAGAAGTTAAAAAGAGATCACATGCAACAATCCGTTTTTCTTGCCTCGCTTTTTCAGATTATTAGATCCTTAACAAAATTGCGTTACCGATTTGATTGATTTTATGGTGGATAATTACTTTTTACTCTTTTCTTAACCTAGCTTATCTCCGTTTGGTTAGGGAGTTTCAGCTTTTAGGCTCCACTGTAGCATTAAGACACTTTCTCTAGCACAAATTCCGCCGATTCCTGGCGCGAACTATAGTTTCTGGCACCTAATGCAATTAAACTGCTTCTAGTTGCACCTGACGTCACACGCCGCGTTTGTACGAGCTTCCTTGTTCGACCGTACGCAAAGCCAGCTCAAATGGACTACCGCTCTTGGTGTATGTATCACTGGCCCTGCAATCTGTTTCTCCTCTCTCTCTCAAGGCAGCTGGGTGAAGAACAAGCGCCGACTAGCAATAAAAAAATTAGAAAGAAGAAAAAATTGCGGATAGAACGTAATAAGCGGATAGGTTTTTCTCTTCACTCCCATGACGCAGTCATTTTTAACGGCAACTCTCTCAATAAATAAGAAAACTCCTACTGCTAATTTGTCCTATGCGACCAACAAAAAAAGTTAACAAAAACGGACACTTACCCCTAAAGGCTTGGCAAATCGTTTGATAAACGAATTTCCCTTGGGTATGGCTGCGCAGGGTGATCAGCATCCAATCACTTCGCGACGTTTGGGATACTTTTTTCCCTTAGTTTAACGCCACTTAAAAAAAACTTGAAGGTTTTCGCCACTTATAAAAAAAAACTTAAAGGTTTTAGCACAAGCCCGTCTTGTCGAGATCACTACCCAAACGGGAAAGACTGCTGGACTGGCTGGTCAAACGCAAGAAACCAAACAGCATAGATCAAAGTGAAGCTTACATTTTCGAAGGGTTGGTGGACTCGGCCTGTTAAAGAAAGCATTTCGAACTTTTTCTCTCATGCTCAGCTGGTTGCAGAACTGCCAAACAAGTGTTGCCTGCTTTCCGGCTGAATATAAATTTCAGAATCGGCCGCGACAAGATACATTACACATGCATGCTTGATATCAGAATTTTCGGCTTGGATCCAAGAACATTTCGTCTTACCGTACTTTTGAAATCAAAACTGCTTGATATCAAGCACGATCGGCTTGGTTTTTTCTCTGAGTGTATGTATGTTTTTAGTATGTTTTTTAGAAATTAATATAAAAAAAGCAACAATAAGCTAAGAGAGTGGAAGAATAGTAGAATATGTCCACCCAACCTGGGCAAGATTTTTGAACTGATGGAAGTAAATAATTCTGCACATTACAGAAAACTAATACTATTTCAACAAAACATTCTTTTCTAGAATTATCTATTATCAAACAGAAGTCCCTTAAAATTGATCAAGAACTGGAAATATCTGAAAACAAAAGCAAGGACCTAAAGCTTGATATTCAGAAGTACACTTCTAAATTGGAATTGCTGAACGACAAGATCTACAAAAAAAGAATGCATCACGATTTTGAGGAAAATGAATTTGAGCATGAACAGACGGAGCTCACTCAGAAACTTAAGGTAAGTGTGGTATAAAAAAGTCTAGATGGCATTTTGAGGCGTCCGTCTCTAAAATTTAAATAGAGAGTTTGGTTAACTGATGCCTATATTCACTTACAGTTTCAGCCTCAATTGATTGGCACGAATTTTCACAGCTTTGTGTCAAAAAATACACTTAAATGGCATGATACAAACAAGAAAGAAAGTCGGGCATGCCAGACTATAACATACTCTCTACCCCCAAAGTTTGTATTTATCTGATCAATTTAAGTTAGAAGCTACACAAAGTTTAGTAAGTAAACACATTATTTGAAACTCTAGTGCTAGTACGCAACGAACACTTACATACTGGCTGGGGATCTCAACAGTAAGCACCAAGACTGGAGAATCACTACTGTTAATACCAAACAGTCCAGTCAAATTGGGGTTTCACCTCGGAATTTGAGATAATAAGCTGGAAACTTCTGTACATCTTCGTTTTGGCGTTCTAAACGTGTTCACGTCACATAAAATCTTGTGTGCGCGTCGTTAGTAATTCAAGGTCAAAGATCGCATAAATCAGTTTTCAGCGATTATCGTTTCTATGGCTCCAATGATGTAAACTCCTATTATTGTAGAGCAGTAAATTGGCGACAAATTTTGTCTTAGCATTTTTTTTATACGCCCAACCGTTTTTGAGATAGAGGACAGAGAGCCCGCAGTGGTCAGCCATAATCGCAGTAATGCAAGGTCAACCGTGAATCTCAGTGAATAATACCAGGTATAAAGTTATAGTTTGTATTATTCATTATATTTAATAACATTTTGTACCAAGGGTACACAGGGAATATTTAGTTTGTGCAAAAGTATGTAACAGGGAGAAGGAATCATTTCTGACCCTATTAGGTATATATTTTCTTTATCATCATCATCAGCCGAATCGATATAGCCATGTCAGTCAGTCTGTCTGTCTGTCCGTATGAACGAAGAGATCTCCGAAATGGTAAGAGATAGAGATTTGATATGTATGGGACATATACTTCTTATACTTGCAGGCAGATCAAGTTTATTTTTCATTTAGCAACGCCCCCTCCCGCTCCCTAAATTTGGAAATCGTCATATCTCCCACAGTTTTGATGATAGATTGTTCGTACCTTCTTGAGATATCTAGTATCAAAATTATTTATCGATTTGCTGAAGGAATGATAAAGATCGAAAGAACGATACAGAAGTTATGAGCAAAAAAAAAGCTTTTGATGCTATGGGCTCAACTGCAGAAAAAAAAAACATTTTTCTGAAATTTAAAAATTTTTCGTATTTAAAATGCTTGTAAATGCATAACGAAACAATATTATCAGGTTTTTATACTTTTTATCAAAGGTACACAGAGTATATTAAGTTTGTGCAAAAGTATGTAACAGCCAGAAGAAACCATCTCCGACCCTATAAAGTAATCATCTTCGACCCTATAAAGTATACTTGATCAGTATGTAACAGCCAGAAGGAATTATCTCCGACCCTATAAAGTATATATATTCTTGATCAGCATCAACAGCCGAGTCGATATAGCCATGTCCGTCTGTCTGTCCGTCTGTCTGTCTGTCTGTCTGTCTGTCTGTCTGTCTGTCTGTCTGTCTGTCTGTCTGTCTGTCTGTCTGTCCGTCTGTCTGTCTGTCCGTCTGTCTGTCTGTCCGTCTGTCTGTCTGTCTGTCCGCCCGTCCGTATGAACAAACAGATCTCAGAAATGGTAAGAGATAGAGGTTTGATATGTGTGGGACATATATTTCTTATACTTGCAGGCTGATCAAGTTTATTTTTAATTTTTGCCACGCCCCCTCCCGCCCCCGCAATTTGCAAAAAACGTCATATCTCTCAAATTTTTGATAATTCATTGTTCGTATCTTCTAGAGATATCTAAATTATTAATCGATTTGCTGAAGGAATGATAAAGATCGGATGAACGATACTCAAGAAATGAGCAAAAAACAGCCAGTTAACACTGAGCGCGTATAACTCGTGAGCAAATGCGAGCTGCGACATTAAGGGTACAGAGTATGTTATAGTCGGGCTTGACCGTCTTTCTTTCTTGTTATTAATCGGACAGTGAAAACTATGTAATTTACTTTAATAAAAGCCCTCAAACTTCAAAATCTGACATGAAATGGCTATTTTATTCAAGTTTACTGTAAATGCTGAGGTAATTTTGAAACTTGTCAGTCTGCCCTTTCTCACCAAACAGAAGTTCCCAGCTTATTATCCCAAATTCCGAGGTTGACCCTTTTTTTTTTGCTTATATGACTGGACTACAAAGGGAATATACATACAAATAGGCTTGATTCCAATGAAATTATATTCAAGTGCAGCCTTGGGGGCCTCTGTCTTGCCGCCTTTGCCTAGATCTTAATCCTACCTAGACTTATGTCCAGCTGATTGCAGATTCCGTATTAGAAGGCAGACTGCTAATACTAATGTGGTAGAATGAATGAGTGCCCACTCAACCAATCCAAACCTAATCAACCAATAATATAATACACGCCTGCTTTATTTCGGTGTTCGCTGGCAGCTATTAACAACCTTTAAACTCTCGTGAGAGCTCTGAGAGACTTAAATTATTGAGAGAGCATATTCTATAAGTAAGAGTGATTTAGTAAGATACTGAGCAAGAATATGGAGCAGACCCGGACAGCCATAGCTACCAGGAGCCGAAGTCAGTCGTGTTTTTACACAAACGCGGGCCGAACTGATGATTGTGTGAATAGGTGAACACTGAATTGCAAGTAAAACGGCTGTAGTCTGGAGAGAGCTCTCTTGCTCACCAACACAAGCACACTTTTTTGTCCTCTCCATTTGGTCGGCATTGATAAAGAGCAGCCTAGGACATGTATTTGTGTATATGTTAGAGTGGGCCTGTTAAAACTCGACTTTGAGAGCTTCCTATCTCTGCTCAGCTAGAAAAACTACAACATATCTTAGTCTATTTTACAATATTGCACTTAAAATTACCATACGTAATTTACCTTTAGCCCTTTTTTAATACAGTGTCTTATATTCTGTGAACTCCAAACGCCCCGATAAGGGTTTCCTGACAACTGAATACCTTCCACATCTTATAACAAATGTCTGTCATTCTTTAGAACTTTTGCTATCATACATATGTGGCCATTTATTTGTTGGTATTAACTTTCTCGATACACCAGCTGTACTATCAAAGTTTTTCACGATTACATAATCGACTCTTATATTTTGTCGTTTTCTTTCTTTTGCTGTCATAATAATTTTCAGTCTTCTTTTGAGCTTCAGTTTGATTTTTTCCTCCAATCCTTCGTATATCGTCTAAATTTCTATCTAAAACTGTATCTGGTTCAGTTATTACCTCTATCTTTTCTTTCAATTCATCCCGCATCGCCTTTACGTCAGTATTAATCACATCTCAGTTGGCCATTTTCTTATACTTCGATGTAGTGTGTTGTTTAGTGAACACAAAACGTTCCCAATCACTAAATCCCAATGCATGCCATTTTCAGCTTCTGTGAGCTTTGCTATCATTGGCCCCAAACTCCAAATTATTTTCTCTACTTGCCCATTAGCCTGAGGCAGTCCTGTCGCTTTTTTAGTGTGCTTTACATTAACCTCATTCATGAATTCTTCAAAATCTCCAGAAGTAAAACAACTTCCGCGGTCTGACACTATACACTGTGGTATTCTATATGTTCAAAAATAATCCCCTAAATCATTAACTTTTAATTAGTGTGAGTTGGCTGGCTCTAGGTCCGAAAAAGTTGCGTTTGTTCACAACTGTAAACAACTTATGCATTGTACCACCAAAAAGAGCTGGTTGCCTATACAGAACTGTTTCATCGTTATCCCTAACGACTCTTCAGTAGGCTTTCCGCTGAAGAATGCATGATTGCCAACTGCCTCTCCATACAATCATTGCTTAGATCAGTTGGGAACTGCTAAAAACAATGAAAGCAAAAATAGACAAGCAATGAGTGCTTTCATCTTTCTGGTGGTAATGCTTAAGCATAGGGCTGAACTTTTTAAGTGCAAAAGTTTAAGCTTTTGAGCGAACTTAGAAGTGCCCGTTAATTTTGAAATGCGAAGCATTCAAAAAAGCGTTTTTTGAGTCGTACAGTTGTAAACAAACGCAACTTTTTCGCACCTAGAGCCAGCCAACTCACACTAATTAAACATTAGAAAGGTCGCCAAATAAATTACATTACCAACTTTTGTGTTCGTTGTTTTAGTCGTATACAATCTTACATATTATATATCATAAATCAACCATCATATCTGATCGAATCAGATCTGATCGAAGCAGGTAAAAGCAGAGTGACTTAACATGTTGCATTCTCAAGCCCCATACGGACATCCGTTGCAACGAGAAGTTTCATACAAAAATTGAGGGAAGAAGAAGCAGAAGTTACAACTTCGCCACTTGAACTTTTTGCAAGTACGGAGATAAGAATTTGAATGTCACCCTTAACAGTGAATGTTACGCTTAACATCACATTTGTGGAGACTGCATCGACCGCATAAAAGCACTCTATCATGTGCTTTTAGTAAAAGTGATTTTTAAAAAAATAATATAAAAACCATGGTAGAAAAGCAAAAACGAAAGAGTCGTTTGGAAATGATTTCGCATGAAGGAAAATTTCTTGGATCACATGGGTAGACATCCTTCATGAGTGTGCTTTCGTGGGCTTCTGTGGATGGGCTGCCGGACCGGCTACCAAACCGGGTTCTGGCAGCGTCTGCTAGGCAGGATTCAGCGCCAGCACTGGGGCCGAGGCGAAGCCGATGGCCGGCAGCTGGGCGGGTGCCGTGTTATGCCGCAGCTGGTTTTGATTTGATGTCGCCTTAGGTGGTGGTGGACGGCATTTTGACCCGGGTGAATCAGTGGCATCACTGAGATGGGCAGCATACAGGTGTTGTTGTAGATGCTGCTGCATTCTGGGCAGGCCCAATTGGGGGCCATGGGATCTTTCCCACCCCAAGCATTGGGACTTAAATTTTGCCGAGCTTTTACAAAAAAACATCTTGGCATCAAAACAAAATACAGTTGATCGAGCAGTGTGACCCGCACCCAGTTAAACTAAAAATATCACGAACTTACATTTCGGCGTAATTTTTTCTTAATTCTGGTCACACTACTCAAACATATGACGAAGTTAGCTAAAGCCGGGTATCCAGCACCGCGGAAACTAAAAATTCCTGGCAAACTTCATATGAAAAAAACTGTGCCAGGAATTTTTAGTTTACCTTTTCGTTGCTTGAGTATCCAGCAACATGAACGAAACCCACAGTTTCTTATCGATAGTTGGCCTATCGATAGCGCGTGTGGATCGAGAGAACAGCTGATACACAGCTCAGGAATATATTGCTTACAATTATTTTGGACGTGATGACCGAAAATTTGGGGGGAATGCATCTTTGTTTTTGTTATGCTGGGAAACCAGCAGAGTGCAGAGATTGGTAGGGGATGTAGCCAAGGGAACAGTTATGCAAAATTGCTGAGGCGGCCTGAGAGAAGCCCGCTTCATGGACACAAAGGTCGATGAAATGTCGTAGGTTGAGCCTGTTTGTCGCCAGATCAGATGCAAGTCTATGCGAGTGGGCCACCAGTCGGTCAGGATGCATACATATTGAATTGGGCTCATATTGGCAAGCGTCCAAATCGTGGTATTTAGTTGTATGCACACATGCCAGGGACCTTACATAAAAGACTCTAGTTTATTCCGTACCCCATACCGGGATCCCCTGGTCCAGGAAAGCAAGATAATCAAGGATTTTGGATCGCAGCGAAATACCACTACGAGGCTGCAACCGTAGCTGCTGCCCGAGTCACATAGACTTTCCTGGTCAAGCGGCGGACCAGAGACAAGCCAAGGTATTTAAACGCGGTATCCGTATGTGGGAATCTTGATCCTAGGAGTCGCACTCGAGCAACTTTTGCGGGTCTCATAGCGATCGTGTTGACTCTTTGAACGATTAACGGGTATGTTCCAGCTGTTCGCCCATCGACCAAAACCATCGACCAAAACCCTCTGAGTTGACAAAATCCTTAATATTAATGTGAATGTATTTATTGTATTTGATTGGCGACCAACCGATAAGTCATACTACTTTGGAGATTATAGCATTTTAAAGTTGTGCAGATAACAACATGCTGCATTAATGATTTGCGCCATCCGGTCAAAGTGTCATGCTCAGCCATCGGCCTATCATCCTCTAATATAGCATAAAGTAGCACGTACTCCGCGATGCACGCTTCCCCCGGAAAATATAATTTTTATTCTCTTTACATTAATTTAAATTCAAATAATTATCTGTGCTTAACAGCTGATTAATCAGAGTGACCTTGCACCTTTTAGGTGCATGGTCACCCTGCTTTAGTTATGTTCCACACACACGAAATAAATTGCAAATTCCTGGCAGGAATTTTCCGCAGTGCTGGATACAGGCCTTAAATAACGAACGTCGGATGTCCGTACAGGGCTTTAATGCTGCGTCAGCTGCTCAAAGCACAATAAGGCCCACAGCCAATTTACATAGTCTCCACAAATATGCTGTTAAGCGTAACATTGACCGTTAAGGGTGACATTCAAATTCTTATCTCCGTATTTGCCAAAAGTTCAAGTGGCGAAGCTGTAACTTCTGCTTCTTCTTCCCTCAATTTTTGTATGAATCTTCTCCTTGCTTTGGATGTTCGTATGGGGCTTTAAAGTGGAACAGAAGTCCAATTAAAATAATTTTTTTTATTTTTTTTTTATTTGTTACTTTAAAAACTTTGACTAAAATCAAAACAGATCACTAAACCCCATATACATATTTTTTTTATTTCAAAATAAGATATGATTCGATACTTGACATTGCGAACGCGACACTTTTGTTCCATCATTTTATTTTTATGGTTTCTGTTATAATGCGAAGCAAAAACTTAGGGTTAATTGCAATCACATTGTTTCTCATAGTTTCTTATGCATTCTTTTATAACCCTTTGTACCCTCAGAAAGATTTTAGATAGCAAAAGTAAGTGCAATCTATAGCCACTTTTATCAAAAAAATGTGCAAATTTAATGTCCAAATTAGAAAAATCGCGCTAGCGCAGCCGTGAAACCGAATATTTTAGAATCAGTTATGATTAAATGTAAGATTGGCTTACATTAGTTCAATTTAAGTGTTTTCCCTTAAAAATTTGATAAAACAGAGTGTTTTTAAGCACTTTTAATTTTTTGGTCTTGGTGGACCATTTGGTGAAAATGCCCATATGCAGTTTTCAATGTAAAGTGGGTTATTAAATTAGTATAAATCCAAATTTGCACCTCAATCGACCTTCATTTAAAAAAGTGCATAAAATCCGATGTCTATTCATATACCATGTGTCTTATTAATTCTCTTTAGATATACCTTCTATAAAACTAGTATCTTATTAATTCTCTTCATACTCTCTTATTTCAGGATGCCGAGCTCGGAATTTTAAAGTTGGAAGGGGATATCAACGAGTTGAACAACGAAATCGAGCTTCACAAAGATTTGGTAATAGATAGCCATAGAGAAGCCTTATCGTGGGAAACCAAGTACAAATTAATTGAAGAAACGATTCGTTGGTCCAAAACAGAGCACTCTTTATGTGGCGAAATAGGAGTCATGAAAAACGAAATACACCGAATGAACATACGCTTCAACCAGTTGAAAAGAGCGCAGGAGAAACTGGTCCAAGATCTCGAGCATTGTGTTATGCACCGCGAACAAATATTTGTCAATGCAACAGTCAAGGAGCATGTGGACGCTAAAATGAAGAAATTAAAGAACTCCTCTCAGGTTCGGGTAAAACTGGATGAAATAAGCAACAAAGTTAAGCTCATACAAAATGAAACCACATTTTTATCCGAAAAGCGTTTAATTGATGATGCTAATAAGATAGAACGTATGATTTTTATACTAAGAAGAATTCAAAACGATCTTAAAGATGTCACCGAGGAGGATGCAAGCATTCAAGCTCAAATAGAAGATGCCTTGTTGCTGAAGCATGCAAACTTGGAACAAATTATTCGTAAGCAAAGTCGAGCAAAGGCCTATCGAAGGCTGAGCAATACAAAGGCTCAACAGAAAATGGTGCGCTCGGAGACGGTTGTTCAACAGCAATCCCAAAAACAGAACGATATAAATGACACTCTGATGGAGATAGTTCAAACTCTTATGATAGACTACCCCGAGAAGAAGTCTTTCTTTACGAAGGTTATTCATGTATTAAAAGAATAATCACCACATAAACCAAATCAATTTAATGTATTCTTTCGAAAATTAAAGTTGTGACTATCAAGTTTAAATATTCTGTTGCTCATATTATGACTGTCAGGCAGATTGATTCAGTATCGCATTCGCTAAACGGTAATGCAAGTGTCTTTAATCTGTGTAACTATAACTTGTTAGCGATATCGGGATGTTGTCTATGTCGTAACGCAGTATAACAAAATGCCACATGGTAGAGAATTTTTTGTCGCGTCGCGTCAAATACACTTGTATTTGTACGGGTGCGCCAAATGTTCGTTCACAAACACAAACGCGAATGGTGCGAAAGGATGAAGATTGAGAGGGCCCCTAGTAACCGACAATCAACGCAGCGTCGACGTATCGTTATGCAATTTACACTACGTCGCTTGTATACACTTATCAATATATTCAGAAGACAAGGAAGTTTAAAGATATATTAATGTATCAGAACATGAAACAGTTCACGAATAATTGCAAGCCTCGCGTTGTATAATAATATTTGTAATAATAATACAGTAAAATTGCATATAAATACAATTAATAATAATTTCAAAAGCTACTTTTTAGCTACCATTCATTGCATTCCTATTCTTTTCTGTAAGTACAAAACTCAGAGCGCAATGGGTTCTGCTCTTAGTGCGGCTGCTCTCCATCGCCAAAAGCAATGCACACACACAGAAAAAAATTTATCGGTAAATTCAACCAATTCCGCGGTTAAAATGCTCCAACCCATAATTTTGGGTTGATCTTACCACCAGGCACAGTAACACATTTCTTATGACTACGGGGTAGCGCAGTAGATTTTAACCAGAAATGACGGTTGAAAATGTGTAGCATTTAACCTGCAACCGGACGTTGCAACATTCTTGCTTTAGCGAACTGATGTAGTTTTATCGGTCTAAGCGGTGCACGCGCTTGTTCCGGCTATTGTAATCGGTAGTTTGGGGTGGGTTCCGAATAGGTTTACTTAGTGATAGACGTTCGCGGCATATTATCTCAAATCTTATTATTTTATCGCGTGCTATTAACTACCAAAAGGTTCGATCGGTATAGGAAAGATTTATATAAAAGAAATAGAAACATTCTATAATAAATATTATAGAAAAGGAGCGTTCCATACATCGATGCATTCCATTAGGGTGCAAGTTCAGAGCGGCTAACTAAGTTCTTTAAGCTGGGCTGGTGTAGTTGCCACAGCGTTTGCCCACCCTACCATGATCACCTGGGTGCTGAAGGTCATGCTTGACCGGTGATCCCTATAATACATTCGAACTTAGTCCGTCACCTTCTCTCCAAAACGTCGCATGGCTCCATAGAAAATCCTCTAGCAATTCATTTTAACTCTTAATTTATTAACATAATTCATTTTTCATAGTAATTCTCGTGGCAAAGATTAATTTTAA
Organism: Lordiphosa magnipectinata; assembly: GCA_037044535.1. Classification (NCBI taxonomy): domain Eukaryota; kingdom Metazoa; phylum Arthropoda; class Insecta; order Diptera; family Drosophilidae; genus Lordiphosa; species Lordiphosa magnipectinata. The sequence continues at coordinate 661,078 of JBAMBO010000828.1, forward strand.
TATTATATGGACTCTAATCAAGTTTCGGTTAAGGTGTTGTTGAAAAACAATTTTATAATATATATGCAAGTATAATATAAGAATAATACAAGTAGGTTAAATATAGAACATAAGTATTATTAAGGAAAATTAATGTACGTAAGCGTATGAATAATTAATTTCATTTAAATTTAAACTTCATAATTGAAAAATAATTGCAAAAGGCACGATGAATAATTCTGTTGTTGGATAGTGTACCTCGATCAGCTGTTTCGGTTTTAAAAGAGTTAAAGAAGATAATAAGGCCAACGCTTGAGCCGAGCTTTGGCAGAAGCAATGCAAATTTAATTCCATAAAGATGAGTGTTCTTTCAAAATAGCGGTTCGTATTTTACGTTAACTTCAAGTTTAAGCCCGAATATACTTAACCCCAAATGGGTTCCACAAAGTCATTTCTCTCAGCCACAGAAGGTGACTACACCATACATATGTGTTTTGTTTACACTCGATCACTTACCGCAATTTTTCCCACGACGAAAGATCTTTCGGCGTTAAGTGCTGAATAAGTAGGGGTAAATGATCAACAGAGCTTTGGGGGTTATGGTGTGGCTATGTGTTCTGATTATTGAAAGTGCGGAGAGGGGAAGAGAGCTTTAAGACGCACATGCAAACATTGGCGAAAAAAGAAAGCTTTTCAAATTTACTATTAAATCTCTTTAAACAATTTTAAACTACTGCCGGTGATCGTATTGGTCCACACTTTCACGTTAGCACCTTGTTGGCTTATTCATCGGAGCCGTTTGGTTATTTTGGACTTGAGATTCAATTTTAAAAGCTCCTATTAGCAACACATAACCTTTACGTTGGAAATTAAAGCTTGATAGTACTCTTAACAAAAAAATATAAATAGCTTAGTTAACTTTTACAGGTTGTGAGCCAACCATATGTTCTTGCTGTCGGTGGCTTCGGATAACCATATACTATTTCACTGGGATGATTGGCATGACACTTTATCTATTTGCTCTGATTTAAGTGGCGGCAAGGGGAGGGGAATAACACTTGCGGCGCGACGCGGTGGCGAGATCTCGTTTAAGCAAAGGTGGAGTCTATCTTCTTTAGGCGATCCGTTGCTCTGGGACTTGGATGTCGGCCTTCTCTTTAATTATGCCCCTTCTTTCCGTGGTTTAGCGAAAACTTCACTGGCTGCACCGAATCACTCCCGATCGCATCAAAATTTGGCCATGCACTGGCTTAGGCAAAAGCTTTTAGTTAAGCTTGGATATGGACTTGGTGCCAATTCTATTAAAGAGAACGAAAGCACCAATCGTAACCAATAAGCACCAAGGTGAGATTTGTGATGTCGAATATTTACCCTGGCGGAACTGGCACCGTTGAGAGGTAACTTTTCCTGATTTTCCACTCGCGAATTGATTGCTCTCCCCCAATCAATATTCTTTAGGGGGAACTCGATGGTTGAAATGGACCTCTTTTCGCCTGCGCTCCAAGCTACCACGATCAGGGTAGAACCACTTTTTGTTAAAGTTATTGCTGACTTTGAGCGAAAAAATTTCAGGCGACCTTAGCGCGGACAACTAAGCACATTGAGCGACACGATGGAAAAGACCTTGCCATGCCAATCGGAAGTGGCAGGAAATATGATCTGGCGGAAATCTACCCTTCTTCTTGCCCGAATTAGTAAAGAATTGTCAAATTGACAGCTTCGTTACCAAGTTCACAGCTGTTAGGGTTTCCAAGCAACCGGTTTGGCACCGAGGTTCTCTGCAGTATACTTTTAGGTCTACCATAAAAATTTCTAATGCCATTTTAGCCTAATGCACAAAAACATAGTGTAATTTTTCGCGGAGTATTATAGACTTGTTTTTACTCGACTGTATCTTAATTTCTACCATCACTTCTCTCCAAGCGCCACTACAATTTCCCCCCCACCAAAATCACACTTGGGGGTGGGACACACACAAGAGGGATCCGCGCTTGGTACAACCTTATTGCTTAAGGTCCTTTGCGTGGTATTTCCCGATAAAGTGACCTTGCATGTCCTCCAAATCGTAGTAGCAATTGCCCAATTTCTTCTTTATTCTAGCCTTAATAAACGCAGGGGCCAATTTCGAGCTAAATCCTTTAGCAAAATTGCTTTGTTGGAAGTTGCGCCTGTATATTTCTTGACCTGGAGTAAAGGAGACATTTCGAGTTCGCAAATTGTATGTGTTCGCATTTCGGACGCGTTGAGAATCCATCGCGTCTTTCGCTCTGCTGCGGATCAAATCGAAAGAGTCCTCAGTGCTAAACTGAATAGCTCGATCTTCTAGCATCCCTACATGCCTAAGCAATTTGTAGCTCGAACCATTGGTCACCATGTGCTGTCCAAAGGTCAATCTATAGGGGCTAGTTTTGATGGCCGAATGGTGGCCTGAGCGAAGTGCACAGCAAATGCTGCTTAGCTGTTCATCCCAGTTTTTCTGATCGGGTCGAACATACGCTTTAATAGCAGCTAAGACTGACCTATTCACCCTTTCTGAGGCGTTCGCTTGGGGCGAATAAAAGGCCGTATAGGTGTGCGAGATGCCGTATTTATTTAACAGGGTGTTAAAGATCTGTGACTTGAATTGGACACCGTTGTCCGATACCACAGATTCCGGGACACCAAAGCAATGAATAAGTTCCTCTTCAAGGAAACGTTTAATGGCATCTGCCGTAAATTTCTTTACTGGCTTCAAAAACGGGAATTTCGACATGTGGTCCAAAACCACAAAAATTCCAATATGCCCACTTCTGCTTCGGGGGTATGGCCCCAGAAAATCCACGTACAGTCTCTGGAAAAATCGCAGTGACTGACCAGTGTTCCCCATAGGTGGCTTTAAGGTTCGGTTAGGATGCTTGGTGGACTTGCAGATGTCGCATTGGCTGATGTAATTCTTAACATCTAAAACCATATTTGGCCAGAAATACATCCGTCTGAGTCTTTCCAGTGTTTTGTTGATGCCACTGTGAGCGTAGAGCGGGTGTTCGTGTGACACTTTTAACGCTTCCAAAACAAGAGTCTGTGGAACCCAAAGTTTCCAACAAGAATCGTCAGATACTTTGTCCGCAGTACTATGCTCAGATCGGCGATATATATAATCGTCAATTATTTTCAAGTCTGGCATTTTCGACTGGTTCTGGCGAATTTTATTTCGCAAATTGGAGTAATCAGCTGAATGAAACTCGCTTGAGTGAAGATCAACGATCGAACTATCTGTTGCCAACGCTGACAAATCTTCAGAGTGGGTGCGAGAAAGAGCATCAGGGACTACATTCTGGCTACCCTTTCGGTGTTGAATTTGAAACTCAAACCCCTGCAACTTAAGTGACCATCGGGCCAAACGGGAGCTGAGGTCGGCTTGAGTCATTAGCCATTTTAAAGAGGCGTGGTCAGTTATTATAGTAAACTCCTGACCTTCAATATAGGCCCTAAATTTCTTTACGGCTAATACCGCAGCGTAACACTCTTTTTCGGTGACTGTATAGTTTCTCTGGCATTTGTTTAATTTTTTTGACATAAATGCGATTGGAACTTCGTCACCCTCACTGTTTGTCTGCATTAGAACGGCACCTACTCCCGTGTGGCTTGCGTCACAGTGCATAAAGAAGGGCTGGGTGAATTTTGGGCTGTGCAAAACTGGGGCTGAGACCATTTGTGATTTCAAAGACTCAAATGCTTGCTGGGCTTCGTTGGTCCAAACAAACTTGCGCTTCTGTTTCAATGTGTCCGAAAGAGGCGAGGTTATGGCTGCGTAATTCCGGATGAATTTACGGTACCATCCCGTCATTCCGAGGAACCGACGGACCTGTTTAATAGAGCGCGGTACCGGAAATTCAGTGACAGCAGCTATTCTCTCAGGATCGGTACATATTGTGCCATTGCCTATCACATGGCCCAAATACTTCACCTCTTTTCTGCAGAACTTGCTCTTCTCAACATTAATAGTGAGATTGGCGAGCGACAACTGAGCTGAAATTATTCCCAAAACCTCAAGATGACGCTCAAAGGAGTCCGATACGATCAATAAATCATCTAAATAGATGAACACCTCAGTGCGTAACTGAGCTGGGACAATCTTGTCCATAAGACGCGACATAGTTTGTGGGGAATTGGTGAGCCCGAATGGCATTACTGTGAACTCATATAATGGGCGCCCTGGCACAGTAAAAGCGGTCTTATCGCGAGAATTAGGCTCAAGAGGAATTTGCCAAAAGGCATCCTTTAAGTCTAAGCTCGTTATGAACTCCGCTTTTGGAAGCCTGCTCAGAATGCTATCTATAAGTGGCATTGGGTAGGCGTCCTTTACCGTCTTATCATTCACCTTTCTGCTGTCTAGGCACAATCTCACTTTGGCAGGCTTCTTAACTAACACTACCGGAGATGACCACGAACTGTTGGATTCCTGTATGACTCCAAGGTTAATCATCCTGTCTAATTCCTCATACATCAGTTTTTCAGTTGCCGGAGACACCGCATAGTGGCGCTGCTTGATTGGCTTTGAGTCGGCCACATCAATTGTATGAGAAATTAGAGACGTTCTCCCTAAACCTTGTTTCGAAAAGGAAGGAAATAAGCTGACGGTCGTATGTCATGTGGCTTTCCGATAACTGAAGCCAAAATTAATATTTCTTCAGCTCGGCGACGCTTTTTAAAAGTTATTCTACGACTACGAGAGCGAGAATTGGGTATCTCAAGAATTTCAGGGTGTTCACAGGAAGGGATATCTGGTCTTACAAAGCTAGGTGCAACCGATTGGTGCAAGATATTGGTTGACTCTTCTAGTCGGTGTTCGTCGCTTTTGAAACTAATAGTTTGCGTGCACTTTTCTGAGGTGCACGCTGCTGATGGTTTTTTTGAGTGTTGGCGTTGCATTTGCGGCAATTTGGCTTGTAGGTGTCTGGTTTGCCACAGCCGTAGCAGAATACACGCCGCTCAGCCTCGCATTCCTGATACCGGTGGCCTTTGCCTCCGCAGTTCCAACAAGAAGACTCAATAGCAGACACATCATAACTCTCGTCGTCGGTGGCCTCTTCTTCTGAGACCCCTTCGCATTGGCCAAACAGTTCATTTATTTGCCGACGCGGCATAGGCCGCGGAGCTGCAATCGGTGGCTTGGTTTTGACAACTGTTTGCATGAAAATCTCACGAGTTCGCACCAATTGACGTAAAGCTTTTACGGTATCTGCTGGTTCGTACAAGATTTCGTGCTGGATTTCAGCCAACAGGTTGGCTCTGAGGGTCTCAACTAGGGACGCCTCAGTCATAGGAACTGACAACTTATCCGCTAAAGCAGTAATTACACCATTAAAATCATCAAAATTTTCATTTGGGCGTTGTTTGCGCAGCTCAATTTCCGATCGGATATTTCTGTCCGTCCGATCGTCTTTAAATTGTCCCCTCAGCGCTTGGCATAAGTCGGACCAGAGAACCACTTTAACCTTTTTGTGGTAACGCCAAAACCATTCACTGGCATTTCCTTCAAAAAGGTTGCTAGCGTACCAGGCGGTTACTTGTAAATTATTTTCGAGAGTCTGTTTTGTCAGAGCTTCTACTCGATAAATAAAGTCCTCGACAGACAAGGATGATTTGCCGGAGAAACGCAACTTCCAATTAGCCATTATTTGGCTAATTCGGTCGGGACGGGCACCAAAGCTTATTGGGCTACTTTGGGTCGATATGTTAGCCTGATCTGTTGTTTCTGTAGCCTGAGAGATAATTTGTTCCTGGTTATGATTAGGCGTGATTGTTTGCCTGTCTAAAGAAGACCGCTGAACATCTTGCCCCATGTTTTGTTGGTCAGATTCTAAGAGCGGTTGCAATTGTGTAGGGGACCTATCAGACGCTGAAGCAGCGGAACTAATCTGTAGTCCCATTGTAATAGCTTGTGTTAGCCTTTCAGTTTGCTCAGCCATTGTGGCGGCAAGAATCCGAGTTTGTTGAGCCATTGCAGTTGCCATAGCCTCGGCAATGGTTCGCTGTAGCAACTCTGATGTAGAAGGCTCCTCTGGCTGGGCGCTTGCAGTATTCTGCATCTGGTCGGTTGGGTTGGTCATGTTCAACTGTATTAGGTTATCAGTTAACCTTGACCTAGCTCTAGTCGTCAGCGACTGCGGAATTGAAGGCCCACGCCCCCTAGAGGTGGTTCCTACGGGGAGATTTAAATCTTCGATTGAGGCAGAACTTAAATTTTCTAGTGATTGTCTACAGACAGGGCACGATTTCCTTCTTCCTACTTTGCTATTAAAGCAGGATCTGTGGAACTGATGTCCACAGCTAGTTGTCAAGAGTTGAGCCTGATATACAATGATTTCTGTACAAATGCAGCAGTGTTTGCCAGTGTCATCTACAACATTAAGGTTCTCAGTACTATGAGATAGAACCATTTTCCAAAATTTAACCCTAATATTATTAGCTTTTGGTTATTGGCTATGAGAGAATAAATTTAAAAAAAATAAAAAAAATTGTAAATGACGAAAAATATCAAAGCGCAAAAATTAAGATTCAAAATTTCATAATAAGTTAGGAGCCATGCGATCGCCGAAAGGATTTGGAATGCATAGAGTAGTAGCAAAATAGAAGGATAGAGCTGAATAAGCAAAAGTACTGAGAAAGGGCGGCAGGTCGTAGTATGAAACCACGTTTATACCTTCGTCCAGCTTTATTCTCAGAACTTCAAGTTCATGAAGAGAAAAATAGGGTTGAAGGGAAACAAGTAAAAGAACTGAGAAAGGGTGGCAGGTCGTAGTATGAAACCACGTTTATACCTTCGTCCAACCTCATTTCAGAACTTTGAGTTCAAGAATTCTGGCAGCCTTGTTCCAGTTTCCTAACATAGGCAATTTAGGGCATTAACATGAACACATCCTAAACATGCATCGGAAAACCAGAGCGAGGCAGGGTAACAAGGATATTTAAACGGCCGGGTGTAGCACTGGTCCACAAAACCTGGGTCCAGTATCAAATACTTCTTGTTCGTCAGCAACTTGAAAGGCATATTGGAAGGAGCAAAAGAGTTGTGAGAATGCAAAAAAAATTCTTGCAATTACTAGGGTGAAATTGTAAATATGATTGACGGGATGGTCGTAGCTTGTCTTCCACGAAACCCAATTACTACGCCAATCATGTACCATTCCGAAAAGAATTGATGGTTAAGGTTATTTATGACCGCGGAGGTAAATTAAAACAAAGATATATTTACCACGTCCAGCTAGTCAAAAATTGACCTGTAGCTAATGTTTTAAGGAACACTAGGCCGTGAGAACCTTCTACAGTCTACACAGTATCCACAGTGTCCACACAATAACTATACCACGAAAAAATATGATCGAACCTAATGGAAAAAAAGGAAAAAAAAATGTCAGGTGGTATGACCAAATAATATATGAAAGTTTTTTATCGGGGCTGGCCGGATTGGGCCCCACGTTGGGCGCCAAATAAGATTATAATATATAATTACTGTAGCATTTAACCTGCAACCGGACGTTGCAACTTTCTTGCTTTAGCGAACTGATGTAGTTTTATCGGTCTAAGCGGAGCACGCGCTTGTTCCGGCTATTGTAATCGGTTGTTTGGGGTGGGTTCCGAATAGGTTTACTTAGTGATAGACGTTCGCGGCATATTATCTCAAATCTTATTATTTTATCGCGTGCTATTAACTACGAAAAGGTTCGATCGGTATAGGAAAGATTTATATAAAAGAAATAGAAACATTCTATAATAAATATTATAGAAAAGGAGCGTTCCATACATCGATGCATTCCATTAGGGTGCAAGTTCAGGGCGGCTAACTAAGTTCTTTAAGCTGGGCTGGTGTAGTTGCCACAGCGTTTGCCCACCCTACCATGATCACCTGGGTGCCGAAGGTCATGCTTGACCGGTGATCCCTATAATACATTCGAACTTAGTCCGTCACCTTCTCTCCAAAACGTCGCATGGCTCCATAGAAAATCCTCTAGCAATTCATTTTAACTCTTAATTTATTAACATAATTCATTTTTCATAGTAATTCTCGTGGCAAAGATTAATTTTAATATTATATGGACTCTAATCAAGTTTCGGTTAAGGTGTTGTTGAAAAACAATTTTATAATATATATGCAAGTATAATATAAGAATAATACAAGTAGGTTAAATATAGAACATAAGTATTATTAAGGAAAATTAATGTAAGTAAGCGTATGAATAATTAATTTCATTAAAATTTAAATTTCATAATTGAAAAATAATTGCAAAAGGCACGATGAATAATTCTGTTGTTGGATAGTGTACCTCGATCAGCTGTTTCGGTTTTAAAAGAGTTAAAGAAGATAATAAGGCCAACGCTTGAGCCGAGCTTTGGCAGAAGCAATGCAAATTTAATTCCATAAAGATGAGTGTTCTTTCAAAATAGCGGTTCGTATTTTACGTTAACTTCAAGTTTAAGCCCGAATATACTTAACCCCAAATGGGTTCCACAAAGTCATTTCTCTCAGCCACAGAAGGTGACTACACTATATACATATACATATGTGTTTTGTTTACACTCGATCACTTACCGCAATTTTTCCCACGACGAAAGATCTTTCGGCGTTGAGTGCTGTATAAGTAGGGGTAAATGATCAACAGAGCTTTGGGGGTTATGGTGTGGCTATGTGTTCTGATTATTGAAAGTGCGGAGAGGGGAAGAGAGCTTTAAGACGCACATGCAAACATTGGCGAAAAAAGAAAGCTTTTCAAATTTACTATTAAATCTCTTTAAACAATTTTAAACTACTGCCGGTGATCGTATTGGTCCACACTTTCACGTTAGCACCTTGTTGGCTTATTCATCGGAGCCGTTTGGTTATTTTGGACTTGAGATTCAATTTTAAAAGCTCCTATTAGCAACACATAACCTTTACGTTGGAAATTAAAGCTTGATAGTACTCTTAACAAAAAAATATAAATAGCTTAGTTAACTTTTACAGGTTGTGAGCCAACCATATGTTCTTGCTGTCGGTGGCTTCGGATAACCATATACTATTTCACTGGGATGATTGGCATGACACTTTATCTATTTGCTCTGATTTAAGTGGCGGCAAGGGGAGGGGAATAACACTTGCGGCGCGACGCGGTGGCGAGATCTCGTTTAAGCAAAGGTGGAGTCTATCTTCTTTAGGCGATCCGTTGCTCTGGGACTTGGATGTCGGCCTTCTCTTTAATTATGCCCCTTCTTTCCGTGGTTTAGCGAAAACTTCACTGGCTGCACCGAATCACTCCCGATCGCATCAAAATTTGGCCATGCACTGGCTTAGGCAAAAGCTTTTAGTTAAGCTTGGATATGGACTTGGTGCCAATTCTATTAAAGAGAACGAAAGCACCAATCGTAACCAATAAGCACCAAGGTGAGATTTGTGATGTCGAATATTTACCCTGGCGGAACTGGCACCGTTGAGAGGTAACTTTTCCTGATTTTCCACTCGCGAATTGATTGCTCTCCCCCAATCAATATTCTTTAGGGGGAACTCGATGGTTGAAATGGACCTCTTTTCGCCTGCGCTCCAAGCTACCACGATCAGGGTAGAATCACTTTTTGTTAAAGTTATTGCTGACTTTGAGCGAAAAAATTTCAGGCGACCTTAGCGCGGACAACTAAGCACATTGAGCGACACGATGGAAAAGACCTTGCCATGCCAATCGGAAGTGGCAGGAAATATGATCTGGCGGAAATCTACCCTTCTTCTTGCCCGAATTAGTAAAGAATTGTCAAATTGACAGCTTCGTTACCAAGTTCACAGCTGTTAGGGTTTCCAAGCAACCGGTTTGGCACCGAGGTTCTCTGTAGTATACTTTTAGGTCTACCATAAAAATTTCTAATGCCATTTTAGCCTAATGCACAAAAACATAGTGTAATTTTTGGCGGAGTATTATAGACTTATTTTTACTCGACTGTATCTTAATTTCTACCATCACTTGTCTCCAAGCGCCACTACAAATGGTCCAACCAATAAAAACTGTTATTTCACCATTTTTTACAGTAAACTCATAAGTGTAACACAGCACCTGTACAAAGAGCACAGACAACACAAATACCACAGACCACACTGCAAATACCTATGTACTAATTCTGAAAAACATCGAAATATTAATAATTTCATACAAATTTTTCTTACTCTGGGGCGACTCGAACTCGAGCCCATGGACTGAAAAAAACGATTTTCACGCCATATCAATTGGCTCGGCTGGCGCGCGCATTGTTGGCAACGCTTCTAAAATGTTATATTCAATCTGCCCATAAGTAAACACTCATAATTTCTTGAACGTAGCATAAACAGGGGGCAACTTGTAATTCTCAAGTTTGAATTTACTAATAAATAATATAAATACTACAACTAAATTCAGCGCCTCAAGAGTACTATTTTAATACTAACTTTTACTGACGACCCAGTAAACCAGAAAACGTCAATAAAATATATTATTAACTACTGTTTCGTGCAAGTGGTACTATATCAATGGTACAATGTTTTACTGCAAATCAAACACATTACGCTAGATTAACTATTTATTTGGGTAATTTATCCCAGAAATAAAGTTAACAAGACAAGAACAAATTACATGTAACAATATTTCGCAGTAAAATTTACTGTAACCAACGAAAATTTTTCCTGTGCAGAAAACTACGCCAAAAACATTACGTGCGCAGCCACTTCCTTTCGCATCAAGTGTCATTTGCACCAGTGCTGCCAACTTTTGTCAAGAAAAATGCTGTATTTTTCAAGGCTGGAAACCTGTAAAATTTTGGTGAAGGTTCGGTCCGGAGGTTCGAACCTGTGGTAAAGTGTAAGGTTCGGTTCGCGGACCTGTTCATGTACTTATCGAACCCAAGGTTTTGGTTCGGGTCTGGGTTCATAGATTGTTAAATAGTTGACCGATTTTTGCATTAACATTCGGTCTAAATTTTGACATATATTTGATCAGGAGAACGCGTCAAGTCGACTGGACCACATTCCTTATTGTTATCATTCATAGGTGTTCTAAAGAGTCTTTCAAAAGTGGCTGGTCTTTGAATTTTGGGAGCCCCAACCTCTACGTACATACCCAGCCCGCATTTTATGAAATTTATGATCACAGTTGAGTTCTCTGTCTGATTAAAATAGTCATAAATGATACTTTTGTCGGGAGAATATGGTGCCCAAGCCAAGAATCTTCTTTAAGAGTCACATTTAAAATCATTTGCGAGTCTTTTTTCGTCGTATTTCAATAAATCACGTGTTGAGCACATCCATGTGTCATTTCAGAGTCTTCTTTAAATTGGACATGAACTTAGTATCTTTAATCTTCAAAATAAAAAAGGACTCATCAGGGCGATTCTTGTTAAAATGATCTTCCAAATGCATTTGCTTTCCCCTTTTTTGACTAACTTGTGTTTCTTTCTTCTTGAAATCGCAATATGGATTGGATTTCTAAAAAGCATTTTTATACCCGTTACTCGTAGAGTAAAAGGGTATACTAAAGTCGTGCAAATGTATGTAACAGGCAGAAGGAATCATTTCCGAATATATAAAGTATATATATTCTTGATCAGCATCAACAGCCGAGTCGATATAGCCATGTCCGTCTGTCCGTCCGTCCGTCTGTCTGTATGAACACCTAGATCTCAGAGACTAGAAGAGCTAGAGCAACCAAATTTGAAATCTAGACTCCTATTGTATGCACGCAGATCAAGTTTGTTTCAAATTTTGGCCACGCCCACCCCCACCCCCACAATATAAAATGTTGAATAACTCCCACAATTTTTAAGATATCGATCTGAAATTTAAAACGTACATTTATATTCGCAATATCTATAAGCCCTCCAATCAAGATCGGTTGATAAATAGCCGATTAAAAAAAAATGTTGCATACGTTCCGGCAGCCCCACCTCAGGCTCACAGGAAGGCTATTAAACATTTGTTTCCATGAGTAACGGGTATATTGAAGTCGGTTAGAGCCGACTTTAACTTACGCTCTCGTTAATTATCAACTCAAGCGATTCTGTACCATACTATACAATAGTTTTTTTCGGTCATTATATAGAGAAAACTAGAAAAGATCTTAAGAAATTGACTTAAATGATTGTTTGAACCAAAGCTTTTTTTGTATACAGGGGGTTCGGTTCGGGTTCAGGTTGGGGGGCTCAAATATTTGAAGGGTTCGGTTCATGGTCCAGTTGGAGAAACCCGGAAAACCCGAACTGAACCGGTTCTTTGGGGTTCGGTTCAGGAACGGTTAGCAGCCTTGTTTAAAACCTCAATTATACAAGCTATAAGGGTATATAAACTTCGGTCGAGCCGAAGTTAAGTTTCCACTATTTTTATACCATTGCAATGGGTCCTTATGTACGCAGACGATCTAGTAATCCTCTCGGAAGATGCCACTCAACTGCAGAGCATGACAAGCGCCACACACAGCTTCTGTCAAAAGTGGAGTCTCCAAATAAACAGTAATAAGTCTAAGATACTGGGAATGAAAAATGGAGGAGGTCGTAAGTCCTGAATGGAGCAGAGCTTGAAGTGGTACGTGAATTTCGGTGTCTAAGGGTTACGATAACGCCAAGTACGAGCTTTAAACGTCATGGATACGCCAGCTACGAGGAGGTGAAGAAGCTTCTCTACTTTTTCGTGAAAAAATTATTCTTCCTTCCATGGAACACGACAAACTATGCGATACATCTTGAGACAGGTCTGCCCTCTCTCTACAAGTACACACTACAGTTACACTTTGATTACTTACAATACAATACAATACAAACGCAATTTTTCGCAGAGTGGGTGCAACTGGCTACGATGCATGGCCTTGACCACAACTAGAATGCAATAGACACGTGGGATCACCTTCATATCAACCTTCTGCAAAAGCTAGATCAACACGCACGAGATCTCTTCGAGTCCCAGGCACGCCAAAGTCAGTCTAGATATACGTACAGGGTATTGGAGTATAATCTAAATGAAACAAACTATTTCCACGATCAGTTTGACGCGTCAACAATTGCAATGCTATTTAAGGCGCGAACGGAACTCCTTTACCTTAATTACACTCCTTACAGCGCAAGAACAAATGACCAATGCGAGCTGTGCAACCTACGCGAGAGGGAAGATGTATTTCATTTTGTCGCTCGGTGCCCCATTTTTGCAGAATTCAGGCGGCTTCACTTCGGCAGGCAGCCTCTGGAGATAGGATACTGTATTGCGCTGCTCAATGGTCCAATCTGGCGACCCCTTGTAAATTTCTTGCGTGAAGAGGAACGATGCAGTATCTCGGGAAGACCAAGGAAGCTGTGTGTAGTACTCTAAGGCAGACGGACAGCTTAGCCCAATACTTGAGCATAAAACACTGGAGAACGCAAGGCAAACAGCTTTTTAGCCAAGCCTTTTTTATCTCTATTTTAATTTCTTTAGAATTTTAATTTTAGTATTTTACTGCTAAAATAGTGATAAATGTTCATATAAAAGAATAACACATGAAAAATTAAATAAAGAGAATACTACTACTACTACTACCCTTGCAAAGGGTATAATAATTTTACCCAGAAGTTTGCAACGCATAGACATATTGATTTCCGAACCCATAAGCTATATATATTCTTGATCGAGGCGACGAGCTGAGTAGATTTACTTTTGTCCTTCCGTCTTTCTGTCTGTTTCTACGCAAACTAGTCGTTCCGTTTGTAAGCTATCGTGCTGAAACTTTGCACAGAGTCCGACCGGACCGACAGGATCGGATGACTATATCTTATAGCTGCCATAGAAACCATGGCACTCCCACCAATCACATTGGAGAAGGTTCAGGGGCAGATCACGGACCTTATCAATAAAAAGGCACCAGGCGTTACACAGAAATACACAGAAACAAATAAGATCAGGTATTTCAATATCATATCAGTAATATCAATATTTGCATATCAAAGTGAAACTATTTAATATCAATATGAACCTGTCATACCACATTGATACTAAAAATATTATATTGAAATTCTGAAAGTAGAAAGAGACAGAGTTTCTCAAATCAAAGAGAGACAGCAATAGTCTATCTCGAAAAAAGCAAAAACAATGCTCATTGCTCTGCTGCCGCAAGCGCGAAAACGAGTGCCGGTCGTTTTTTCTTTGTGAACGTTTCGAAGTTGGCGTCGGGTCTGCAGCGAACTTCTAGCTTCTTCTTGCGAATTTCGTCATTCGATCTGTGCTGGCGCGTGGGGAAGTAAGTAAAAAAAAGTGCGATGCCTAAAAAAAAATGTAAACAGTAAAAGTGAATAAAAAGTGAATTGCACGTGTGTGTTTTGCTATACTGTTGTTGTACTTGCTAATTTATAAATTGTAAAAAGGCTATTGCCTTTATTCAGTCGCTAATAGTGTGTACGATTATAATACACACACTCATACATACACATTGTGCGTGTTTTTCACATTGAGCTCTCTACGCAGTAGAAGTGCGTGTTTAAATATGTACATATGTATGTATACAAATTTTGTGTCTGCGATGCGTTTTTATACTCTGTACCGAAGGTACATAGAGTATATTAAGTTTGTGCAAAAGTATGTAACAGGGAGAAGGAATCGTTTCCGACCCTATAAAGTATATATATTCTTGATCAGCATCAACAGCCGATTCGATATAGCCATGTCCGTCTGTCCGTCTGTCCGTCCGTCCGTCCGTCCGTCCGTCCGTCCGTCCGTCCGTCCGTCCGTCCGTCCGTCTGTCTGTCCGTATGAACGAAGAGATCTCCGAAATGGTAAGAGATAGAGGTTTGACATGTATGGGACATATATTTCTTATACTTGCAGGCAGATCAAGTTTATTTTCAATTTTTGCCACGCCCCCTCCCGCCCCAGTAATTTGGAAAAAACTTCATATCTCCTACAGTTTTGGAGATAGATCGTTCGTTCCCTCTAGAGATACCTTGTAAACAAAATTATTTATCGATTTGCTGAAGGAATGATCAAGATCGGATGAACGATACTCAAGTTATGGGCAAAAAACGGCCAGTTAACACCACCCACCCCCCCACCTACAACCACAGCAACATACCCTAACCGTTCAACACAGGCAATCTTAGTGCGAGAGAGAAAGAGAGAGAGAGAATCTTAGAGAGCGCACCGCGTTGTGCAGAGTATGTTATAGTCGGGCTTGACCGACTTTCTTTCTTGTTTTGTTCTGCCTTTGAACGTCAAAAAGCTCAGAAGCACACATACATGCATATGCAAACATGCGTACATACAAATGTACATGCAAAATATGCATGTATGTATGTATATATGTG
Organism: Lordiphosa magnipectinata; assembly: GCA_037044535.1. NCBI lineage: Eukaryota > Metazoa > Arthropoda > Insecta > Diptera > Drosophilidae > Lordiphosa > Lordiphosa magnipectinata. The sequence continues at coordinate 676,348 of JBAMBO010000828.1, forward strand.
CTGTTTGACGTTCAAGGGCAGAACAAAAAAGCGCAAGCTCAGCCTTTGCTTTCGGCAGATTTCGCACACATGCACAAAAAAACTTATGCAAGTTAAAATATATTAATTTTTTATAATTTTGGAAGTATAAAACTCGTTGAGCTGCTAGAAAAATTTGACATTGACAATGTGGTGTACGAAAAATTAATTGGTAAGTTCTGTATTGAAATAATTATTCTTCTCAATATACTAATTTTACAATTTTTCTAGAGTGTGGATTTAAATTCGACATTTTTTCCAGCGACAAAGAGCAGATTTTTCCAGAAAGATAATTGTCATAATAATTGTAATATGTATTATTAAAATATAGCTTTGATATAAAAATAGAGGAAAGCTAACTTCGGCTCGACCGAAGTTTTTATACCCTTGTAGCTTGTATGATTTAAATAAATTAGTAGACACAAATATGTACATTCGGCCAAATGTACACATTTATATAGTTGTCCTATCAAACTTGGTGGAATTATGTGAAAGCATAAAAAACTTATAAATAAGAGGTTTGTGGACGTTTGCGTTGAAGACAAAAAAGTTTTTCTCACTAAAACAACATTTTCGGCCGAAGGTTCCTATGACAGCTAGATGCTATAGCCATCCGATCTGGCCGGTTCCGACAAATGTGCAGCGTATTTGTACCAAAAGACTTCGTGCAAAGTTCGGTTAAGATAGCTTTAAAACTGACGGAGGAGATAGTATAGAAACAGACGGACAGACGGTCAGACGGACGGACAGACGGACATGGCTATATCAAATCAGCTCGTCATACTGATCAAGAATATATATACTTTATGTGGTCGGAGATGCTTCCTTCTATGCGTTACAAACATCTCGACAATTTTAATATACCCTCTACAAGGGTATAAAAATAATGCATTGGTAATACAATAATACCCTTTTGATATTTTAAAAATATTTCTTTGATACTAAATCCATGTCCTACAGATATTTTGAAAATATAGCTTTGATACTATAATAATATATCATTCATATTAACCAACATCAAATTGTTGATCTGAAAAAATATCACATTGATGTGTTCGAAATGTCAAAGTGATATATTCGAACATATCATCTGGGTATTTTTCAGATGAAGGCCGATTTGATACTACAAAATACCAGATTGATACTAAATATCGTGATCTTTTTTTTCTGTGTAGGGGCATCAAAGCCCTCCCAGTAAAAGCGGTGCTCTTTCTGGTCCTAGTTTTCAACGTGGCACTGCGACTGGGTAACTTTCCGAAGGCGTGGAAAAAGGCTCAGATCGTAATGATCTGTAAAAAGCCCGTCTGAGGTCGATTCATACCGTCCGATCAGCCTCCTATCCACAATAGCAAAAATTTTCGAGAGGTGTATTCTAGCCGGAATCATGGCAATCGATGGGGTGAGTGGCAGAATACCTCCTTTTCAGTTCGGGTTTAGAAAGTCACACGGAACCCCTGAGCAGCTGAATAGGGTCACAAAGGATATGGTTTTGGATTGTTTATTAGTTTTGTTTTTATATGTATTAAAACTTTCACTCTCGAAGTACTTTGATTGTCGCCTCGGAGAACTTTTTATTGTCGATCAAATGTTTGCCGAAACCAGAACAAAAAGAAAGGCGTTTTACTTTGTCTTTCGCGCCGCCACCCTCGCGTTTAGGTAATTCCATCCAGACTGATTTGCCCTTCAACTCGGATGCTGTGTTAGGCCTTCCGCTGGTCTGCTTTTACAAATTGTCATTCGCTTCGGCTATTTGAAGCTCGCGATCGAGATCTGCTGATGCTGCTTAGATACACTTCGCCTCATTAGAATATGACCACGACAGGCTCGGAACCGTCGAGTCCGCCAGGCTCCGCCAGGCATGGAACGAGTCCGCAAAAAAAACATTTGGACATATTCGTGATGTATTTTTTTTTTCGTCCTGCACATCACGTGTGGTTTCGACCTACGACCCTGAATCATTCTTTTGATAGCTTAGGCCACCAACAAGTCCTTTGCCAATCCTTTTGCCGCTGCTGTCTCCCAATTCATACAGACACTGTCCCTTTCGCTCCAATATTACACACCTGATTCGTTTGGCTCCAAGTTTCGCATTATATTCTCCTGCTTTACTACTTTGTTTGAAGTGCTTTCGGTAAACGGTCTGTCCAACTGAATACTCTACTGGTCGCGAATGGGTATTATAACATTTTTCAGAACGCTTATGAGCCATATCCAGTTCAAGGCGTATTTTTTGCCTTACTAGTTGCATCCTGTCGCTCTGAATCAATTCTTGATCAGCCACCTGGATACCACCTAGTTTGCGTGCTATAGGATATACGTTCCCATGCTGCATCATCCGGGTCCCAAACATTGCATAGTATGGTTCCATGCCAATGGAAGCATGCCAATCACTGCGTAGGGCAAATGCTACCTGACTGAGGTGTAGATCCCAGCTCCTCTGATCAGATCCTATATGTGCTCGCAAAATTTGCAATACGGATCTGTTGACTCGCTCCGCTGTGTTTGCCTGAGGGGAGTAAAATGCTGTCCTCACATGCTGAACGCCATATTTCTCCACCAGATTCTTAAACACATGGGACACGAATTGCTTCCCATTGTCAGAATGGACGAATTCGGGTACACCAAACTGATGGAAAATCTGCTCCTCCAAAAACCGGACTACTTCTGCTGCTGTTGCTTTTTTCATGGCCCTCAACCACACATACCTAGTGAAGTGATCGAGACATTCGAAAACCACGGTTTTGCCTGCTTTGGTCCTAGGATATGGTCCCATAAAATCGATGTATATCCTTGTAAGGAAGCTCTGGGATGGCTGAGGTGCGCTACAAAATATTTGTAGAGTGCTGGGACAACTGGGACAGAGACTGGTTAGCTGAATCCTACTCCGCTTGATCTTTGCCGACAACGAGGTCACCCCAAGCCCGCCAAAGAGAGAGAGAGAGACAGCAAACGCCAGCCAAAAATCAGTGGACCGCCGCGGAAATCCCGTGACGACGATGCCCCTGCTTCTACGGCTTGGGTCCAATTACACCGCCCCACACAGAGCAAAATCCTCGAAAATGTGGAGTCGATGTAATTGGGGACCGCTTGGCGCCCCTGTAAGTCCCTCTCCGTCGCGGGGTTGAGGCAGGTCTGGCCAACTAAGCTCCGGTTTTTCCCCAATGATTCCAAATGTTTAAAACGTTATAAACCTTTATTTCACAGTTTGGTTATACTTTGCCTAATCTTTATTACACTCCTAACCGCACTTTGGTTTCGTTTCTCCTATTCTTTTGGGATGTTTTGAGCCCTTTGGCCAGCTCACCTGGTTCCCTTAAACAAACGTGCGTGGCCTTGGCAAACGGTGGGCGAACCCCCCAATAAGGACGCGTGGCTCGGGCTGGTTCTCCTGACGAGGATCGACGACTTGTTGGTGAGGTTCGAGGAGGATCTATCCTTGACATTGCCGCCGCTGCCCGTGATGCGCGTTTGTTGGGTGGGAACCAGTTCCGGAACCTAATCTAAATTAACGCTAAGAACTTAATTCATTTGGGAGGTCACATTCTATTTGTCCTCACACCCCCCCTTACAATGGGGGGCCGAAGCGAAACTGGGACGAACCGTGCTGCATTAATGGTTATCCGGTTGGTTATTAATGGTTTGAGTAGTCGGTGGGTGGGCTAAAAGGCCATGGTCGCGATGACTGATGTCCAGGGGAACCTTGATCCAGGGCGCTGTCTGCCTCGGACATGTCACTGAAAAACCCAAAATACAATTACTTATCTACCTGGCAACTTCCTACTATCTTCCTAAAGTGCGGTTCTACAATCTGAGTACAATACAAAGTATTTGGGAGCAAGTTTAGCGGTGAATGCATCGGCTGCCTTCGACAAATGATGGGTGCGTATGAGCACCAGATCTCCTATAGGGGGTCTCCATTCTCTTCTTCGCAGGTTATAGTACCGACCCTGCTCATACGACGCCCGCTGCATGTTCTCCTTGGCGGTCCTGAAGATTTCCATGAGACGATTCGCTTTGTCTGTTGCTCCGCCAGGATCCGTGATCGTACCTGGAGTAAGCTCATCATATAGGGCGCCGGGGAGTCTGGGCTCTCGTCCTTGCACCAAGTATGCGGGGCTAAAACCAGTGCTAGCCGAGATACTCGTGTTAATTGCTAACGAAATCTCGGGCAGTAGCTGGTTCCACGTCCCATGGTCTTCCTCGACGTACTGTGCGATCATTGTTTTGATCGTGCGGTTAGCTCGTTCCGATGGGTTCTGCTGCGGCGTATATGGCGCTGTACATTGTAGCTGCACGCCGGCCCGTTTGCAAAAGCTCTTAAAGTTGCGTTTGCAAAAGCTCTTAAAGTTGCTGCTAGTGAACTGCGTCCCATTGTCGCAAACAAACCGTCGCGGCACCCCAAACCTGGCTATCACGCGCTCCCGGAAGGCCTTTTCGAGGTTGGCCGAGGTTGCTTTTCGTAAGGGAACCAACTCCACCCATTTGGAGAAAAGGTCCAAGAATACCGACAGCACCGTGTGGCCTTGTCTAGATCTCGGTAATGGACCCACAAAATCCGCGCACCAGGTGGCGAACGGCTCCTCGGGCTGGCGGGTCTACATTTTTCCTGCTGGTTTTAATTGACTCACCTTAAAACTTTGACATTTCTCGCATCGTCGGACATATCGAGCGACGTCTCGGAACAAACCGGGCCAGAAGTAACGTTGCGAAACTCGGTTCGTAGTCTTCCTTATTCCTAAGTGTCCAGCCGTAGGATGGTCGTGGCATTCCTCTAACACTCGTTGTCGGCGCTCGCCCGTAACACAAAGTTTCCAAGGAATATAGTCTTCCTCCTCCGGACGATTCCCCAAGTGTCTGTACAGCTGGCCGTTTTCTTGTCTGAAATCCGGAAATTTCTCCGGATTGCTCTCGATCTCTTGGATTTTCTTCTCAGTCCACTTGCACCTCCGTGTTTCCTCGGGCGGGACAGACGTGGATCTAACTTCGGCAACTTTGTTTGAGTTGACACTAGCTAGACTCACCTGAGATCTCTCAGCTTGGTTTGGTGATACCTCAGTATCCACTTTGGATTGGCGGATGGGTCTTGGCTTTCGAAACGGGTTGTTCTTTCTGGCAGCAGCTGCGTCCGTCAACGGTTCCAAAGCGAAGTGGACTCTCGGCCGTGGATTCTCAGGGGCGTAGGTTGGCTGGTCTGGTAAACTTGTGGCTTTAACGTGGTGTACGAGCGGACCGTGTTCTTTTCGTGGCTGTGGCACCACCATGTCGGATCACTGAGTCGTGGAACTGGCTGGTGTCTGCTCTATAGTCATCTCTGAGATCGTGGCGACTGCGTTCGTGGGTAGCGGCGCTGGTTCCACAGCAGGTTCTGGCTTTATCTTCTGGCTGGGGAATCACTGGCGCTGAAGGCCGCGTCGTAAGAGGTTCTGGGACGGTAGTTGGACTGCCAGACCCAGTCGTAGGTGAGAGTGGGTCGGGCTCTACTGGAAAAACCACGTTGCACTGACTCAAATCGGGGGGTGAAGACAAGCCCTTCCACACTGTAACACTGCTTGGATCGCACAGAGAAAATCGAGACCCAAGATGATCTCATCTAAAATGGTGGGTAGCACCAGCAAGGGCAAGTGTGCAGATTCCTGATCCAAACATACTTTGGCCATGAGTGCGCGGTTGACCTCCTTTGGGGACCCGTCTGCAAGAGAAATTCGAGTATGAACAACCCTCGTGTTCTCACCTGTGGCCAGACTCTGAGCCATTCGTTCGCTGATAAAACTTCGGGATGCCCCTGTATCTAGTGTGGCTGAGAACGGGCGGCCTTCTATAGTCACGGAGGCCCCGATTCGTCCTCCAGCCAGTTGTAAAGGGGGGATTAATGCCTGGGGTTGGTGTTGGCCGTCCCCGTCCGGACGGAGAGCCTGATCGTTTCCCGAATTTTCTGCTCGACAACAGTAAATCGTGCGGATCCCGTTGCGGCCGCAATCCCAGCAGAAGATAACCGGTTGGTTTGGGCATTCTTTCACAAAATGTCCCGTTTCTGCGCATCTTCGGCATGCCCGCTTGGGGTCTATTGAACGCTCTGTTCCGTGCGAGACCATCCGTTGACTTGCCTCCGCCACAGTTGGTGGCGAGACATTTCCCGCTGGAGCTTGGCTAACAGAGCCCAGGTCCCGGTTTGGGGCGGGATGGGTACTAACCATGCCGAATGAACGTCCAGGGGCCGGTATAATGGCATCGTGGCGCGAGGGGTCCCGATCCCTTGCTATCTCGAAGGCTCGAAGGGTTTCGAACTCGTGACGCGGAATAAATAGCTGGTACTCTGGCAGAAGGTTGTCTCCAGCTCCCCCTCAGTGGTGTACTTCGCTCGCTGCATCATCAGTCTGAGATCGACGAGGTAGTTTTTGAATGGTTCCCCTGGGCGTTGGTCACGTCGGCGGATATTGTCTTCCAACCGTTGAAAGTATCTGGGGGGTAAGAAAAAATCCAGAAATTGTGTCTTGAAATCCTTCCAGGGAATATCCTGCATGCGAAACGTGCGGAAACAGCTTTCAGCCTGACCGGACAGTAATCCAGAGATTGCTCGGGGCATGTGTGCGACGTCTACTTGGTACTGGAGCCTACCACGCTCCTTCAACCGTTCGAGAAAACTAAGTCACCCTGGCCGTCGAAGAGGATGCCCCAGTTACGAAGTTTCTCCGCAAGTACGGCTGAGGAAATTTTATCCCGCGTTGCTATGGGTGCCGTTGTACTCGCTTTTAGGTCCGGTACCGTGAGTGTGGTAGGGTGTGCACCCAGCGGTGGTCCCAAACGAGGATCCGCTCCTCCTGGGGTCGTGGAAACCTTTTGGTCTCGGGGCTCTTGCCTTTTTCTCCATTCGGCTTTCCCACCAAGGCGAACCTGGCTCTGCTCGAGCCTGGCTAAACCGTTGGTCACGGTTGCCGGCGACGCAAGTCTATTTACTTCTCTTTTCCTCCCACACATGTCTTGGGCGCGTCTGCCGGCGTCGCGTGCCTATCGCCTTCTCTTTCCTCTTACGCATGGCTTGGGCGCGTGTCTCTACCGACGTCCTGTGCCATTTCGCGATAGCCGTTGATTGGTCGCCCGTTGATCTGCCCTCTCTGCTGCTGCTGCGGACCGGGGCGCTCTCTGAGCGCCTTCTTCTCTCCCAGAACATGCCGTGACTCTCTCTCTCTCTCTCTGAGCGCAATTTCGTTTCGCCCTCCCCCTTTGATCATGAAGCCGTCCAGTGCTGGTCAATCCTTGACATTGCCGCCGCTGCCCGTGATGCGCGTTTGTTGGGTGGGAACCAGTTCCGGAACCTAATCTAAATTAACGCTAAGAACTTAATTCATTTGGGAGGTCGCATTCTATGTGTCCTCACATCCTCTGTAGTGGCCTATCTGTCTGTTGCTGCTGTCCCATGGGTGGTCTTGTAACTTGACTCTTGGTCTTCGTACCTTTACACACCTCACATCCTTTAACCAACTCTTGTACGTCAGTAACTAATCCGGGCCAGTAATATCGTTGACGTAAAGCAACTCAAGGTTGTGTGGATGCCCCCATGTCCGGCCGCTGCTGAGTAATGCGACTGGTTTAGCAAATCTTTTCGTAGCTCAGCTGGCACCCATAATTTCCATGCTCTATCTTCCGCAATTGTATCTCCATCACGAAAGCCGGTCCGCTTATAGAGATATCCTTCTGATGTGCACAAATCTGGTAATTCATATTTCGTCTCTTGTGCTGATTCCAACAGGGTCTTATACTCATCGGTAAAGCGATAAGAGATCAATATCGAGATTGGTAGTGTTAGCTTGTACCTCATCCATTTGTATTCTTGAGAGCGCATCTGGCACTATATTTTGTGCCCCCTTTCGGTGCTCAATAGAGAAATCGAAAGCTTGCAATTTCAGACTCCATCTTGCTAAGCTTCCAGACAGATCTTTTTGGCCCATTAGCTATTTTAAACTGGCATGATCCGTGATGATTCTGAGCTGCATGCCCTCTGCATACGGTCGGAACTTGTTAATACTGAGCACAGCCGCATAACACTCAAGTTCCGTAATGCTGTAGTTTTTCTGCGTTAAGTTTTGCAGACATAAATGCTACCGGATGCTCATTACCCTCCTCGTCCTCTTGGAAAAGCACTCCTCCTACCCCAGTCGTTGAGGCATCACATTGAATTGTGAATGACTTTTAAAAGTCGGCCGTTACTAGTACAGGTGCAGTCACTAAACTAGCTTTTAACGCCTCGAATGCTCGTCTCCCATCTTCTGTCATCGTGAATTTTTTTATCCGGTCCTTGGTGAGACTATCATGTAATGGCGCTGCTAGGGTTGCATAATTTTGTATGAACCGTCGGTACCATCCGGTCATACCTAGAAACCTACGCAGTTGCTTTGGTGTTTGAGGCTCTGGAAAATCTTTAACTGCCTGTACTTTGCTGTCGTCACCACCAACTACGTATCCCAAGTATCGGGCCTGCTAATAGCAAAACTTGCTTTTATCGACATTTATCGTTAGCTTGGCCTTAACCAAACAAACACATTATCACAGTGAACTGGTATAATTGACGACCGGGAACAGTAAATGCCGTTTTCTCACGACTCTTCTTCTCCATCGGGATCTGCCAAAACGCTTCCTTTAAATCGATCGCCGAAATGTAGTGGGTGTTCTGTAACCTGCTGAGAATCCCTTCTATGTGCGGCAGGGGGTAAGCATTTTTTATTGTGCACTCATTCACCTTACGCGCATCTAAGTATACCACTTATGGATGCGATCGCTCTTCCCGCGTTGGGGGTGGGGTTTTAATTGCTGTGGACTCCGGCCTTTCGTCGGAGTTGACACATTCTTTAATTCCCCATGACATCGAATTTATAAGTGTTAAAATAACTTTTTCTACTTTTTCCGTATTTATTACTTGTTCCTATATTCCTCCACATTCCGATACCACAATTTACTCCTCTCACCTCTCTGCCATTGAGTCGATCTCTCTGTTATTATCAAACAGTGACCCATTGATTGTTTTTGGAGACTTTAACTTGCCTGAAGTTATGTGGTCCACGAACAATGATTCAAATGCGCATTTACCTTCGAAGTCCCATGATTTTATCGATGGGCTATTTGAGTTGTCTTTGTCACAAGTTAATCCTATTCGCAACTCGATAAACAGATCTATTGATTTAATATTTTTGTTGGATCCCCCCGGCAATGTTGCATCTAGAATTGACCCGTTGGTTCTTCCTGAGGACCTCTTTCATCCTACATTGGAACTTACCATTGAATTGCCCTCTCGGGTGTGCTCTGCTTCTGGAAACTCGACGGCTAAAACCCGTTGTTTTCAAAAAACAGATTTTTTAAAACTTAATGATTTAATTTTTGAGACCGATTGGTCCCAATTGTACACTTGTACAGATATTCATGTTGCCATACAACTTTTTTATGATACCTTGTACTCGCTTTTTGATGTTTGTGTTCCACTTGAGCTCCCTCGCTGTACTAATAGGCAGCCTTGGTTCACAAGAGAACTAATAAATTTGAAAAACAAGAAGTCAAGGTATTTCAAAAAGTATAAGAATTCAAAAAAATCATCTGATTTCTCCCGTTATGTGGATGCTCGTTCTAGATTTAATGTGCTGAACGCACAATGTTATAAAGACTATCTTAACCGTTGCAGACTTCAATTCTCGCACAATCCTAAGCAGTTTTATAAGTTTGTTAACTCTAAACGCCAATCTTCCACTATGCCCTCTTCTGTGCGGTATGGTAATGCGAAAGCAAACACTGATCAGGCCATAGCCGATCTGTTTGCCGAGTTTTTTACGTCAACCTACTCGTCTTCTAGCTTCTTTGTGAATCAACCATACCCCTATCAGTTGAATGGGTCTAATTTTATTTTTAGAACTGCAATCACTGAAAGCTCTCTCCTTTGCGATCTTAGCTCTGTTAAACCTGTGTATGCACCGGGTCCCGATGGAGTACCTGCTTGTGTACTTTTGTGCTGATGCACTTTGTAAGCCTATTCATAAATTATTTGAATCGTCTCTTGAGTCATCCTCTTTCCCTGTGTTGTGGAAGGAATCTTATATCATTCCTCTTCATAAAAAAGGTAATAAGTCGGATGTTGAGAATTATAGAGTTTCCAAGTTGTCTGCAATTCCAAAAGCTTTTGAGATAATTATGACATCTCAACTGCAACATTTATGTAGTTCCATTATTTCACCCTATCAACATGGATTTCTGAAGCGTCGATCTACTACCACTAACTTATTAGAGCTTACATCATTAGTGATCAAAGGGTTCTTTGGTAAGATGCAAACTGACGTCATTTATACTGATTTAAGTAAAGTTTTTGATTCTGTTAATCACTCCATATTTTTTCATAAACTGAGTTTAATTGGTTTCCCAACTAACCTTCTTAGTTGGATCTCTGATTACCTAAGTTCTAGAACACAAAAAGTTCTATTTTGTAATTCATATTCGAAACTAATCCAGGTTACCTCTGGGGTACCCCAAGGTAGTCACTTGGGTCCATTGCTTTTTACTCTCTTCATAAATGATCTTCCGTCTGTCTTGACTCACTCGCGTGTGCTTATGTACGCCGATGATGTGAAACTATGTTTAACATATAACGATTTGGTTTCCCGCTATAATTTGCAAGCTGACTTGGATGCATTTCAGTCTTGGTGTAAAGATAATCTATTAAACCTTAACAGTTCCAAGTGTAACATTTTACAGGAGCTTGCCACAATTCTCCACTTATATGCTTGATAATGTCCCACTTGAGTGCTTAAATGTTTTTATTGTTTGCTCTTCGTGGTTTGTGCTGTAATCCTGAGGTCCGTTTACCATCGTACTCTAGTAGACTTCTTTTCATTAACCTTCCCTCCCTTCTTAACCGTAGAGTTATGCTTGGAGTAATCTTTATACATAGACTAATTAATGGTGAAATCGACTCATCTGAGTTGTTTGGCCAAATTAATCTCAACGTTCCTATTAGACCGACTCGTAATTTTACCCTCCTATCACTAAATCGTTGTAATACTAACTATGCCTTGAATGAACCGTTTCGTGTCCTCTGTGCTGATTGCAAAAAACTCTACCGAATAATTAGCTCGGAAGCTTCTCTTCCTGCTTTAAAAATTTATATTTTAACTTATTTAGCTCGTAGTAACTTTATGTTCTTCCTACGCGATTTCGTGTCAAACGTTAGTTGCTGCGCCTCTCGGGCGGGAGGTGGGCTGCTATTTTGCCTGGGGTTCGCGTGTAACAAGCTTAGGCTTGGTGTCGCATGGGCCACTTCAACGTACTGCGCATTGTACGTCAACGTCCATATAAGCACATCCGCACTTTGGGCCCTTTTACCACTATCGTTACAGGCGAGCTCCAACTGCTGTTGCTCTCCTTTAACATTCTGTCCAACTCTGGAAACAACAAGGACTGCTTATGAGGAGAAATGGGATAATGTCGCTGCTTGATCGGCACTCCTTCGTTTATCACCTCGATAATGTGCTCCTCCAAATCTGTTTTGCCCAACCTTACCACCATGCATAAAGGGAATAATTGTTTCACTGACTCCAGAGTTTCTGATTGTGCCTGTGTCAGGACATGTGGCATATTCGCAGTTTCCTGTCGCTTGGGCTCTTCCAACACGTTTTGCTCGCTTATGGTAGGCACTTTCTCCTCAATATCATCTATTCTGGGCCTCTCAGTCGAACTAATCAAAGACAATCCAAACTTTTTCCAAAATCCTATTCCAAAATAGAACGCCTGCTGTAATGCCGGCTCCACCAAAAAATCCAAGTCCTTTGATTCTCCATTCCATAGGACAGGCAGAGTTATAATTCCTTTCACTTGGGTTTGACCAACATCGGCTGTTTTTGCACTTAGTCCTGGCATACGCCTCATCTTATGAGTACGTCCGTGAAGAAAAATATCTGCCCCACTGCCGATACAATTTGCGCTTGCCCCCGAGTCCAACAAGGCAACAATTTCCTCGCCGTCAACCTTGTTACGCGCGTAGAACCTATTATCATTTTCTACAGATACCACCGCAGCCACCACCATCGCCATCAACAGTTTCGCATCTGAATCCTTTTGACGTAGCTTTTGTATCTTCCTGTACTCTCTCGTAGTATTAACCGGTTTTTCCTCCTCTTCTCCAATTATTCGCGCCCGAGCCTCTTCATACTCCTGCAATCGTTCATGCAGGCTCTTATGTGGAGAAATTTGTTTTGGGCTCTGCGCGGCTTTTTCTCTATTTCTGTGGTGGATTTTGGGATGCCTGTCCAGGTGTCCCCGGTGCTCCTGGAAAGCTGTGCTTTAAAAAAGGCGCAGTCACCGCTAGATAGGAATCTGATTTGCCGCATGCGAAACATTTCGATTCATGAAATGCCGATTTGCAGTTCGCTTCTCTATTTTCCCCGGTCGCAGCCTGTTTTACGTAGAAATCGCCTGGGAGCCCACATATAAAACAGAGGTACAAATGGAACGGCGACGAGCAATATGCCTCTCCTGCTGCTGTTCTGTGGTACGGTCGGCTCCCTCTTTCCTCGAATCTGCCATTTTTGTTACCTGAAGCGCTTCCTCCAGACCCCTGTCTCGCATTTCCCTCGAACGCTTCTACCTCGTACTCTTCAACCTGTCTGAGGCTACCGTCGACAATTTCATTGACCGGCCTAGCTTTATTCCTCCGCTCTCGGATCCATTTTTCTGCCTTAGTGCCTTCTTTCCTTAAAGCGGCCAGCGACTGCACAGATGACGAGTATAGCAGTCCTCCCATTTGTGAATTTTAATTGTCTTTTAAAATTCCAACAAGGCTGACCTCTGGGATTTTATTCTTCAACTTAAAATGCATGTTGTGCACTTCAGCATAAAACTCCTCAAAAGGCTCGTGAACTCCTTGTATTCCCTCCATAATCTCCTTGATCGTGACATAATCGTTATCGGAGGTTGAATACGCAGCTAGCAATTCCTTTTTTAGTGAGTAGTAACCGAAATTCAAGTCCTCAGCCCGATCTTCCATGAGTTGCCAGAACCACTTTGAGGCTGCGCCTGCCTGTAAGCTATGGAATTCGCGGTACACTTGGCCTAGAGTCACCCCATACTGTTCCCGCATGCGGTCCACTCGAAAGAGAAAACATTCTACGGTCATTCCTTGACCAGATCCATCAAATTTTATATTCCGCCGGTCCAGTCCAACGGTGCGTGGCAGACACCACCCCTTTGAGGCTTGATCCGATGAGTCTTCTGCTCCTTCATCCACCATACCTTGGGAGGAAACGCCTTGCGGCAACGTTTGTGGCTGTGACTGGGTACTTGGTTGCAAATAAGGTGGCTGCTGACCTTGCTGAGGTAATCCTTGTTGCATTTGAAAATGGCAGCTTCTCGCTGCCACAGATACGTCCATGTCGACTACTCGGTTGTGTAGAACCGCCACTTCTGATCTTAGTCCTCCTACCGTATCCACCAGTTTTGTATTTTGCTTCAGCAACGCGGCCACCATTTTGGTTACTTTGCCTAATTCCGACTCTTCAACTTCTTTCTGTCGCAAGTCTGCGGCAGTGCTGGATCGCCCTTGTGGTAACCCGAGTCTCAGGTCTCTTCCGCCTACGGCTCCCAATTCATCCTCCGCCATACTACTGCAATCTGCCAAAGTGCCAAGCAGGTCCAACTTGCTGCCAAAGCTTATGGAGCAGTCTTGCTCCCTACTGTGCAATGAGGTAGTTGTCGTTAGAGGTGCTTCTATGTTTTGTTCTTTTTGTCCGTCTTGTGGTAATTGAGCGTTGCTTCGAAGCAGCCTTGTTGGCAGCGCCAGCTTTTTCGCAGACTTTTTACCTTTACCTCCCATAAACTAAACTTTTCTCAAACAAACAAAAAATCAACCAACAAATCCCAATCGCTTATCCCTAAACTGTGAGTTAAGGCCTTTGTTCCCAAAAAGACTTCAATAAAAGTAAATTCGTGTAAAATATATAAAGAAAATAAAGAACATTTTATGGCACAGATATATGGATATGTATTACCAATATATTTTTATATGCAAAATTCAATTCAACAAAACCCAAAATTAATTTTTCAACAACTTATCTTTCTCACTCAAACTTCTCATATAATAATTGAGCTGGAATTTTTGGAGGTATCGGTCATGGCCGGTTTTTTTTTTTCGAAACAAACTAAACAAACGAAACAAACTAAATCCCTTCATTCAACTGTTTGCTGTCCAAATTTACTCTAACCTGTCCTCCCCCACCCTCCTGTCATTAAGCAGCACTAGGATGCCGCCTCAGCTTAACCTTGAACCCGGTTCAAGTTTGGTAAAACGTGGCCAGACCCTCTCTTGCTACGCTTTGTACATATTTCGAACCCCTTTTTTTTATTTATACAACCCCATCTTTCACAGCAGTTTTGCAGCTTTACTGTCAGCTTCCCAGAACGCAGTATTTTCAGGCTTTCAAAAAAAAACACAGATTTTACCCGCAGAACTATTGCGTCGACCCATTGTACTCCTAGGCATAAGACACCTTCCATGTACCAGTTGTCGAGCGCCCCCCCAATTTCCCCATCTACTGCTGCCCCACCATTTCCCTGAGCATCTACTCTCAGAAAGGAATGCGTAGCAGAAACCAAAAAAAATATTTTAAAAATTCTCAAAAACAATTTAAAAAAAAAAACCAAATTACGTTAATAAAAAAAGAGAAATGTATCCGTTCTTGCACAAAATCGTTGTCCGCCAATTGTTGTGTTTGGTCCTTTTCACATGGAGCAGGATTGCGCTCCAGTTCGGCACGCTGGCAGCCCGGCTCGGCTCGCCGTATGCGGGGTGGTTCTTTCGGATGCCTTCCTCTCCCCAAACACAAACAATACATTTATAATACTTCGTGCCTATCGTCGATAGTAATAAAAAGTCCGTCAAAGATAGTTCTGTCCGATCCGCCCACAAACCGTGGTCCGCATGCATATCCTTTTCATACACCTGACAGATTCATTCCCTTTCATACTCATCCCACAGATACATTCGCTCTCACACATTCATGCCAAACCTCGTATCCACGCACATCCACACACATACATTCATGCCTACTGCTCTGTAGTTCCCCCAATTCTCGCTCACTCTCACTCACACTTTGATACGCCCGCGCTCTCACTAGTCTGATCATTGTTATGCTCGGCGGCTGGCCTTGTCCCACCCCTTTCCACGCGTCTGCGTGTCCTGTGGACCAACTTTGGCCATGTGTGTTGGTCCCCTTATCTTTGTTGTCCGTCAGGTCTTGCTACATTAAAGTCGGGATTTTTTTATGGCTTCCATGCCATGTCCGATACCCCCTTTTCCAGCTCAAAAATAAAAAAACTTAGCAATTCATGTTTGGAAGCTTATTTCTATACATTCTTTATTTCCTATCAATATTTGACTCCATGGTGCTTCAAAGTATAAGAGATAATAAGAGTAATTATTTCCTATACTTAAACAATTTCTTTAAACAAAAAAAGGACTAACTAATAGCTGTTTAAGCAGAGTACTTCATTCATTTCATTCGCCGAATATATATATATATATATTGCAATTGAATCAGCAGACTTACCTCGGATTCCGATGTTGGCGCCAGCATCTCAAGCCGAAGATCTTTTGCTAGAGGAGGGTGTTCGGTCAAACTCTTGTATTTTCCTAACTTTATTTACTTATTCAATTTATCTTGCAATTGTTAAGCAATCACAACCTCTAACTACTTGAACAACCCTCGCATTGTTAATCTCTCTTACTGTCATACAACTTGTACTCATACATGCATACCCTCATAAACTCACCACATTGTACATTTTCTTAAGCTAATGCATTTCTACCAAAAGATCAATAAAACAGTTCTGCCTTGACATTGAAAGCGAAGACAACATCATTGCGCATGCAAAAAAGAAGCGATAACTTTAGTCTTTTGTTAATTGGTTTAAACCATTCTCACTAACTGCGCACGCCCCAGATCCTGAAGTTAAATGCTGATGAGGAAAAAGCTTCTTGTCTCAACATTTTGGCGCCCAACCGTGGGGCAGGTGTAGTAGTGTTGCTGTGAAATGTTTTAATAATTAACATTCTTCATACCTTAAAGTTAATCGCGAAACTACAACTACAAGCCTCGTCGTCGCTCGCAAAAAATGTGATCTCGCATAACGGTTCGGTCCCGCTATTTTCGTCGTTCGCTTTGCCGCTGCTCAACGCATCGGACTTGCATTATCTTTTTCGTTCTCGTCGGCTTCGTCGATGCTCTACGCACACAAGCACGCTGCCTCTCTGGAATTGCATCATCTTTTTCCTTCTCGTGGGCTTCGTCACTGCTCTACGCACACAAGCACGCTGCTTTTCTGGAATCGCATCTCCTCATTTGTTCTCGTCGGCTTGTCACTGCTCTACGTGCATAAGTACTCTGCTATTCTGGACAGCTCATCAGTCTGTTCTCGCTCGTTGTCACTGCTACACGCTTTCATTCTACACCAAGTCTTGGTCTGCCGGCTTACACACACACACGCCTATTACCCGTTACTATCGTCGCTGCTCTCTGCCTAACGGTACAATAATTTCGATTTGCTGTCTGTACCATTTGTGAGCTGTGTGGTTGGCAACTTATATTCATTTGCTGTTTGGATTAAATTGAACAACAAAAATGTCGCTCGATGACCTCAAACGTCAACGGAGTAATGTAAAAAGGAACATTTCTCGTATCAAATCCCTGGTGGGGCCTAAATTCGGATCGGAATCCAAGCTGCCTCCTGATGAACTACGCTGTCGCTTGGGCATACTGGAATCATATTTCAAGAAGGCTCTTTCAATTCAAGGTGACATTGAAAACCTTGATTCAACTGATAATGGTCGCGCTGACCTGGAGGACTCGTATGTGGCAATCAAGTTGTGCATAAGGGAGCAAATTGGCGTAGATCTAAACGCCACGGCCACATCCCTGGATTTGCCCACAACACCAGCTGTCACAATGAGGTCTTCGTCGCTACCAAAACTGTCGCTGCCTTCGTTCGATGGAAATTACTCCAATTATAAAAATTTCATTCACTCGTTTGAACAAATCATTGCAAGTGAGTCTGGATTGTCCGATATAGAGAAGTTCAACTATTTGCTGACTTGCCTCAAAGGGCCTGCGCTAGAAACTATTAATGCTCTTCAAGTTACGAAGGAAAATTATCCTAAGGCCCTAGAAAGATTTAAAGAACGGTATGATAATCCTACTCTTATATTTCTAGAAGGTATTGCTGCTCTGTTTGCTCTAAATCCTGTCGAGAAATCAAACGGCCAGCAACTTCGCAGCCTGGATAAGGCATCTGCTATTTTCAGCTCGTTGGAATCGATTGGAGACGCAACTAGTATTGCTCAAGCCATGCTTATATACATCGTTATTGACAAGTGTGATCAACAGACCCGCTTCAAGTGGACTGAATCTTTGGATTATAAAACTCTGCCCAGCTGGTCAACTTGTATGCAGCTTTTGGAACGCCACTGTCAATTCTTAATTTCGTCTGGAACCTCGTCGCAGCGTAAGCCTGACCATAATAAGCCCAATTGTCGAACTCATCAACCAACTCCTCGTTTGCCATTACTAATACCGCTTGTACACTTTGTTCTAGTTCTGGCCATAAAATCCCAAACTGCGCCCAGTTCAAAGCTATGAACAGCAACCAACGCTTCGACCACGTCAAGAAACTTGGACTTTGCATCAATTGTCTCGGGAACGGTCATAAACTGGCTCAATGTTCATCAACATGTAGATGCCGCCATTGTAATCGAGCTCATCATTCATCGTTGCATCATGAACATCCCCCATCGTCGCAGTCTTTGATTACACAGGCATCTTCTCAATCAACACCCGTGCGTCAACCAACGCAATCATTTTGGCAACCTGCACTTCATTCATCTCAAGCTGCTTCACACTCTCATATGGAGATCGCAGCAGAGGATCAAATCCTTTTGGCAACAGCTATGGTATTGGTCAAGGATTCATCAGGTGAATACAAGCTGGTAGACCGTTGCTGGATTCCTGCTCACAGGTAAATTTCATTACTGAGAACTTTGCTCAAAAGCTTCGCCTTCATCGTGAACGTCATCATAGGAGTTCGTAGTATTGGAGAATCCTTAACAAATATAAAGTCTCGCACAACTACTTCAATAAAATCACGCGTATCGGGCTATCAATTATCACTTCAATTCGGAATCACATCACACATAGCTTACCAACCAGACGCTGAGATCGACATATCAACTTGGAATTTGCCTGCCAACACACCACTGGCGGATGAAACATTCTTTGAATCTCGTCGCATCGATCTGCTTCTCGGAACCGAAGCATTTTTCGAGGCTCTTGCTGTTGGTCAAATTCGCATTGGACCGAATCTGCCCACCTTACAAAAGACACTATTTGGTTGGGTCGTTTCGGGCAGATTTCGACGTCAACAAATTGAGCAGTCGCCTTTGTGTTTGATCACAGTTGAGAATTCCATAGACAACAACCTGCAGCGCTTATGGAAACTTGAATCGGTCGAACGCCCTATTAAAGAACTGCACCCAAACCATCGCCTGTGTGAGGATAAATACATATCCACAACTCACAAGGATTCCTCTGGTCGCATTGTTGTCAGGTTGCCGTTTGGAGAAGACCCGAAATGCCTCGGCCATTCCGTCGATACAGCTCGAAACCGCTTTCTCGCCATCGAAAAACATCTCTCTCGCTTACCTGATATTCGCTCGCAGTATGTAGAATTTATGCGAGAGTATGAAAGGCTTGGCCACATGACTCTTGTACTCAAACCAAAGTTAGATGAACCTCATTTCTACATACCACATCATTTCGTGCTCAAACCGAGCAGTACTTCTACTGCACTTAGAGTCGTTTTCGACGCTTCATGTCGAACCACATCACAAAGGTCGCTGAACGATATACTCTTAGTTGGTCCTACTATCCAAGAGGAATTGTACATACTACTGCTGAATTTTCGAATGTATCGCTTTGTCATTACAGCTGATGTTACGAAAATGTACAGACAAATACTTGTACACGAAGATGATCGAAAGTTTCAGTATATCTATTGGCGAGCTTCTCCAGATGAAGATCTGCATACCTATCAACTTAACACTGTTACATATGGAACCGCCTCAGCTCCATACCTCGCAACACGTAGCTTGCATTATATGGCTGACAATTGTAAGGACGATTTGCCTATGAGAGCTGCAGCTGTCAAATCGCGTTTTTATGTAGATGATCTACTGTGTGGAGCGGACGATGTCTACACTCTGCTTACTCTTAAAGCAGAAATCATTGAAATCCTCAGCAGCGGTAACTTTCCATTATGTAAATGGCATTCAAATTTCCCTGACCTTATGGAGGATAATTCTAATAAGGAAATCCATATTTCCGAAAACTTATGAGCAGCACACTTGGGGTAATTTGGCATCAACACGATGATACTTTTAGCTTTTCGTTCAGCCCCAAGGAAGTATACGCCACTGTCACGAAGCGCACAATTCTGTCCACTGCGTCATCACTCTTCGATTCGATTGGTTTGCTGTCCCCTCTCATCATTGTCTCCAAGATAATAATGCAGGAATTATGGCTCTTGAAACTCGATTGGGATGAGTCGGTCCCACTAAATCTTGCTGACGCATGGAACAATTGCTTGGAGTCCCTAAATTCATTATCGACTATCACTGTACCTCGTTTTTGTTTGCAGCCGAGCTGTTGCAACGTGCAACTTCACGCTTTCTGCGACGCATCAATTCGGGCCTACGGATGCTGTTTTTATATCCGTGCAGAGGACTCTCTTGGACAGGTTACGGTTAAGCTCTTTACGTCAAAGTCGAGAGTGGCACCAGTGAAGAAACAGTCACTCCCAAAACATGAACTATGCGGCGCACACTTGCTGGCTCAACTATATGACAATATCAAGAACATATTCGCAAATCACTCCATTAAATCATATTTTTGGTGTGACCCTCAACTGGTCTTATATTGGCTTCAACAACATTCAGTCACCCTGTCGACCTTCGTGGGAAACAGAGTATCTGACATACAGGAATTGACTTCTGATGGCCATTGGTGTCACGTGCTAACTCATCTCAACCCAGCTGACCTATTATCTCGAGGCTGCCGCGTTGGAGACTTGCAAGATTCAATTTGGTCTTCTGGCCAGTCTTTTCTACTCGATATCAGCGACAGGATAAGCTCATATATCCGTACACTTCGCATTTTCGCTTGGGCAATTAGATTCGCCAAAAAATGTAGGAAGCTTCCTACATCGACTACAACGTCACCAGAACCGGAAGAACTTCGCTTCGCATCGAACTGCCTAATCTGGAATGTTCAACGAACTCATTTCGCAGAGGAGATTCGCTTGCTCCAGAAGCAAAAACCACTTAAAAATAACTTAAAATTTCTCACTCCATTTTTAGATCGGTCGACTGGGTTTGAACTTGTCAAGGTTGGTGGACGACTTGACTATGCTGAGTTACCAGAGAGCCAGAATCATCCACTGCTAGTGCCCAGCAGTTCACAATTTGTTTGGAAGTACATCCGCCATCTACACCTTCGAAATCACCATGCTGGTCCAAAGGCGTTAGTGGCTCTTATTCGATTGGAGTATTGGATCGTCAATGCTAGAGAATTGGCTCGTCGCATTGTCCGTTCCTGTATTCACTGCGTCGGCTATAGGCCTAAGCTGCAACAGCAACTAATAGGCCCATTGCCAACTGCACGACTCTCACCTGCTCGACCATTTGAACGCTGCGGGATCGACTTTTGTGGACCATCAACACCTATTTGCGGATTCGAGGAAAGGGCCCTACTAAATCGTACATAGCCATGTTCGTTTGCCTCTTAACCAAAGCTGTCCACATTGAAGTCGTCTCTGATTTGACACTTTGGCAAATACGAAATTCACCCTTGAAGAACTGAAAACCGTTGCTGTTGAGGTAGAGGCCATACTCAATTCGCGCCCTCTATCACCACTCTCATCCGACCCAAAAGATTACGGAGCTCGGACTGCTGGACATCGTTTGGTTGGTGATTCTGTTCGATCATTGCCTGAGAGGTCACTGGAGCCCAAAAACCTTTCGAATCTGGATCGCTTCGAAATGATCACCTCCGTCAAACAACGATTTTGGAAACAATGGTCAGCCGACTACATTAACGAGTTGCGAGCTCGTACTAAATGGACATCACCATCACCTAATGTATCAGAAGGGACATTGGTCATCATTCACAAAGACAATCTTCCTCCTCTCCGCTGGAAGCTCGGTCGCGTTCAGTCCACAGTCCTTGGGAAGGACGGTCATGTTCGTGTGGTACACCTCCGCACATCAACTGGAATGTGTTGTCGCCCCATACACAAGCTGGCTATTCTTCCTTTAGTTTGAAAGGGTCCTTTGAAAGGGGCCGGGATGTTCGGTCAAACTCTTGTATATTCCTAACTTTATTTACTTATTCAATTTATCTTGCAATTGTTAAGCAATCACAACCTCTAACTACTTGAACAACCCTCGCATTGTTAATCTCTCTTACTGTCATACAACTTGTACTCATACATGCATACCCTCATAAACTCACCACATTGTACATTTTCTTAAGCTAATGCATTTCTACCAAAAGATCAATAAAACAGTTCTGCCTTGACATTGAAAGCGAAGACAACATCATTGCGCATGCAAAAAAGAAGCGATAACTTTAGTCTTTTGTTAATTGGTTTAAACCATTCTCACTAACTGCGCACGCCCCAGATCCTGAAGTTAAATGCTGGAGAGGAAAAAGCTTCTTGTCTCAACAGAGGGAATAGGCAAAAAAATAGCACAAAAAAAAACATACACAACCGCTCGCGTCGCGCACTCTCAAACCAATTTCCAACCAAAAAAAATCAATTGCTGAAGACTCTCTATTTATCAATCCTAACGCACCCTTACTGGGACCTTCCCCCACTGCTTCTGATGCGCCTGGTTCCTTCCGTTGTTTCTGAGCGCAATGATTTGGGACAAGCGCTGATGTAATAGCGTACCAGGTCGTCGACCTGCCAGGCAAATTCGCCGCACACTTGCTGGTCTGTTCTTCGCTGCTCTCCTCTGTACGGGGAAAGTTCTTTGTGGACTCTTTGCGAAGATATTTAAAACTGTTGCCGCCGTTTACGTCTTTTGTTTGGTTGGATATGGTGTTGGATATGGTTTTGGATTGTTTATTAGTTTTGTTTTTATATGTATTAAAACTTTCACTCTCGAAGTACTTTGATTGTCGCCTCGGAGAACTTTTTATTGTCGATCAAATGTTTGCCGAAACCAGAACAAAAAGAAAGCCGTTTTACTTTGTCTTTCGCGCCGCCACCCTCGCGTTTAGGTAATTCCATCCAGACTGATTTGCCCTTCAACTCGGATGCTGTGTTAGGCCTTCCGCTGGTCTGCTTTTACAAATTGTCATTCGCTTCGGCTATTTGAAGCTCGCGATCGAGATCTGCTGATGCTTAGATACACTTCGCCTCATTAGAATATGACCACAACTGTGCCCAAGATTGGTGACATAATTAATAAACAGGCAGGTTGAGAAACTAAGAAGTCACCCCAACACACTAGCCAGAAGACTCCTGCGCAAACGAAAGAGTATATTAATTTTGTGTATAAGTGTGTAACAGCCAGAAGGAATCATGTCCGACCCTATAAAGTATATATATTCTTGATCAGCACCAACAGCCGAGTCGATATAGGCATGTCCATCTGTCTGTCCGTATGTATGAACGCACAGATTTCAGAGATGGTTAGAGATAGAGGTATGACATGTATGGGCAGTGATTGGAAAGGTACCCAATTTACTGACCTAGGTAAGGTGGAAGATAAATGTCAAAAAATATACCTAGGTAAGGAAAAAGGTATCCGAAATTTCCTGTGCCTAGGTATAGGTAAAGATACTAAAAGGTAAAAGCAGGGAAAAAACGCACTGCCCATACCCACCAACTCCCCAGCGTCAACCGTGGCAACGGCAACCGCCACCGCATCAGCCAACCCAACAGCGACCACCGCCACATCCACCAACACCACGGCAGTCACCATCGCAACAACACGCACCGTACAAGCGGATACGACGACTAGCCAACCGGCTACTCCATCCTGGTCCACAAGGAGAAAGCCGCGACCTGGGAAGAGAGGGGGAGTGCGACGCTCCACGGGCTCGCAACATATATCTATCATCCACATATACACCTGAAGTCATATTTTATAATTTCCTTAGAATAAGTTAAAAAGATTCAAAGCACGCGCGCACTTTCAAACCACAAGTGCGCGCGCCATCAATCGATAGGCAGCCGGCTGATCAACCACGCCATCGCTATCGATATCGCGCGCTCTACCACGATCAGCAGCGCTCGCTGCCACCGTCGGCTGCGCCCAGCAGCCTATAAAAGCAGAGCATCAACGCACTGACAAGTCACTCAGTCCCCGGCTTCGGCCGAGTCAACACCTTGAAGTGGCAGATCAATAAGTATGTACTCAACCAAAGGGATCACTAGTGCGGTTTCCGAATCGGCTGCAGGTGTGCGGTTTCCGAATTGGCATCTGTGTCTGGACAGGATTCCGTCCACCGTCGCTGCCCGTCCACCTCCCACTCTGTGTTCTCCGAACCGGCAGTGGGTGAGCCACAGGGTGTGCGGTTTCCGAATCGGCTCCCTGACTGTGTCCAAATTAGAGTGACGCACTGCATCCGGCAAAGAACCGGCGTAATCCTCGGGACTCCCGTAGTGCGGTTTCCGAATGGGCTACGTCGCGCTCCCAAACACGGGTCCAACAGCGCGTTTTCCGAATCGGCTTTGGTCGGCTCTGGATGTGCGGTTTCCGAATCGGCATCTGTGTCTGGACGGGATTCCCGGTTGAATAGCAGCGTCGCTTGCCCGTCCACCTCCCACTCTGCGTTCTCCGAACCGGCAGTGGGTGAGCCACAGGGTGTGCGGTTTCCGAATCGGCTCCCTGGCTGTGTCCACCAAGATTGACATACTGCGGCTCACTGCATCCGTCATAGAAGCCCCACGGCACACGAGATGCTCAGGGACCTCAGGGACCACAAGTCACCTTCTGAGAAAAACTTCAATAAAATTAAGGTAATATTCACGAACCACCCGGTGTCTACTTATTTGGGCGGGTGAACGATTTCAGCGAACGAGAACCAAGTGTCCCAGAAACAAATAATTTCTGCGATAAGCCCTGGCAACGGCGATCTACGCCCGTGCCACGAAAAGAGGGCGTTACAATGTCAAACCTCTATCTCTTACCACCTCTGAGATCTCTTCGTTTACACGGACGGACAGACAAACAGACGGACATCGACTCGGCTGTTCATGCTGATCAAGAATATATATACTTTATATGATCGGAAATGTTTTCTGCCTGTTACATACATACCCAGCCAGCATTTTACGAAATTTGTCATGACATTCGAGTCTTTTTCGAGTCCTCAGTTTTATTAAAATAGTCATAAATGCACTTGTTTTCTGATCATAAATGATACTTTTGTCGGGAGAAAACGATACCCTAGCCGTGACTCTTCATGAAGAGTCGTTTATACTCCATTATTCTGATCAGTTTCGACTCTTTATTTTAATCAGACTGTTGCCGCCGAAATCATCCAATGCACAGGCAGCGTCCACACAGTTAGTGTAGGCCGACCCTGTTATCACTCACTCCCTTTTAAATCATATTTTTTTCTCAAATCAAGCCCAGCGCAAGTGCTGGGAAAAGAACCGTTGCTTATAGTGCTTTAAGCTCGCCAAAGAGGTCAGCAACAGACTGCCATGCGGACTTGAGTTTAGTTTGGCTGCAGATACCCAAGGCAACGATTCTTTTTAAAGCGCCTTCGTCGCCACACCGTCACCACCACACCGCCTCGACAAGTAGGTCCTCATATTAATTATACCATAACCTGTACACCAAATTGAAGTATAATAAAATAAATTAATGTTACAACTGGCTAGCTCAAGGTCTTTGGTTGATTATAAATCTTTATAGCCAACACAAATCAACAGATATTAATTACAACATTTAGGAATAGCAATTGGGTATGTCCTGTAACGAGTCCTTTTTGACCCGAAAACCAATGCAGGCTATGCTCAGGGTAATCGAGGATCGTTCCAACAAATTTATATTAACAACACAGGGAATTCTTTATTCTATTATTCACCAGCGACGTCGTTCACTTTATTGTTGACTTTGATGTTTCACTTATAAATATGGTATATTCGCATAAACCTATCTGAGGTATCCTTGCCAAATCGCAAGGTACTCCTCCTATCCGGCTCACCGCCGTGTTCGCAGGGTTTCGTTGGCCAAAGACACGCAGTGCACGTCCAAGCAATCGTTTGACTCGCAGGTTCGTCTATTCCGCACAACTGCCCTACTATCGTCCTACAAGGACTCAAAGGATGCGCTGGCTAGTATGACCGCCTATAACGTCGAATCTGCGTTCGACACACAGGCTCTACGTGCGCACAGCTACCTTTCTCGATGATAGTCGATATCCTTCCGCCCGGATATCCTGCATCTGGTTCAAGTCCTTCCACGAGGACTGTCCCGTATCCTTTTCAAGGATTCCGCACTCGATTTCCCGTCTGTAGTATTCTGGGATACTTCGTTTCGCCGCACTTGTACTTTTACGATTCGTTCCGCACTCGCTTAGATCCAGATTCACATTGACTTCCTTCTATGCCGTCAGCGACCCCTTATATATCCCGGGCTGTCTTTCGGTGTCTCCTTCTAGAACATTCGAGACTCCCAGATCTTCCATACGGCACTTTCCTCTGCCTAGCAACAGCGCTCTTTTGAATTGCCAGCGATATCGCCCCCTCAGCAGATTGGAGCGACTGCGACAAATAGCCTCTGCTCCAAACTTAACGGATCCTTCCGTTTACTTGCAGCGCATCCGCCGTCTGTCGTGCTGCTTTTCCCATGGACTCCCCATTCATTCATTTCCCCTTTCCCCTGAATCCGGCTTGATTCCCCTTTATGTAGCGAATTCGCCGCACTTCCCCTTTCGAAATCTACATTTCCCCTTTCGCTCCTTGCCCATCTGTCTGTGAGGAATAACCATAACCCTCTTTCTTCGGGAAGCGGAAATGTCCCATTTCCGTCTTCCTGTGTATCCAATTTTCGAATTTCCCGCCCTGAATACAATCGATGCCCCCTTGATCTATCGATCGATCACCTATCGGCCTTCATCCTATCCCAATTGCAACGATACCAAGTAACCATCGTTACCCGACATCGTTCCTTATATCGATATTAATCGGCCACATGCCAATCGACGATCTCCCATTCCCTAACGCACATGGATAATATTTTTCTCTCAGGTAAGGCTTTCTTTATTCTCTTTTATCTTGATACGCCAGCTTTAACCCCTTTCTCCTTTCCCTCTAGCATCACCTGACGCTTCTGCGGACTAAGACGCGCTGTCGATGCCCCTGTATGGCCATGCCTGTGTGCTGGCATGCCTGTCTGCCCTTGCCCTGCCTCAACGTTTTCCCCCGCGCAGCGCCTGCTTTTGTTGTTTTTTTTGTTTAAATTATTTTAATTGTGTTTATATTTGATTTGTGATTTTACTTTTTTTCCCAATTGGACCCCTGTGTGTGTTTAGTGGATATTCAATGATCGCGATCATCTTTATCCATGTTATGTTCCCCCTTGACATGACCCACCTCCCGGTTAAACCCTTGTGTCTCCCCCGTGCGTGTTCGTGTCAGTGCGATTGTCCCCCATAATAAAGATGTTTCACTGCCTTTTATGTTCATGTTTATTATTCCTTTTTTTTTTTTTTTAGTGAGCTCCGGTCTCAACCCTTATCTCCCCTTTGCCTCCTCGTACCATTAGACGGTACCTTGTGGCCCCTATCCACAAAATGTGGGACCACCTCTTACTTGGCTCATTCTTTCTGGCCAACAGCATCATTAATGCTTCGCGCGGCCAGCTCTTCAGGCCATGATTGCTGTCTTTGTAGCGTTGGTCTCCTTGGGATCGGCCACTCCCCCGGTCCCTTCGCTTCCTCCTCCTCATCATCCGCCTCACCTGACTCCACTTCCACAGACATCGCCGTGGACGGCACTTCGTTTTCTGACGATGACAGCCTCACCACTGGGTCAGACTGGTTGCTCCCATTCCTTCATGGATCCCTTCCACTACCATTGCCTTCGCGGACCGGCTCACACCAAGTTACAACTGTCGTCACCTGATGGTAACGCCAGCCTTCCGTCACCCAAGTGTGCTGCCACTGAGACCGCATCGGCGGTGCGGGTTTATGGGCCTGAGGCTGCTCGGGCTCTGGCTCCTTCTCCTGGTCGACTTCACCCTCAGAGTCCGTGATTACTATCACGTCGTCCATGGGATGAGGTGTGGGTGCTCTGGCCGGTACCCAGGCCGGAGATGGGCTTCTCAACGGCTGGTACCGTGGTCCTACGGCTGCCGCCTCCTCGTCGGATGGCATGGCTGGTTCTGCCACCCCGAACTGTGTCTCCCAGTCCACTCCTTGACCCTCCGCAGCACTGTCCTCTGCGCTGCTCCATGCACCCAGCTGTTGTGGAGACGGGATTGGCGACAGGAAATTATCCGCCTCCGACACCAGTGGTGACGCCAATAGCTGCAACACCGGCGATGGGCTCCTCGAGATACGGATCGGACTCCGTGGTCGTCGGATTGGTCCCACTCCTGCGAATGGCAGGTGCTTCCTGCCACATGCCAGACTTCGTCCTCGTCGGGCGAACCCCAACACTAAACGTCCGTTTGGTCTGCTGGTCGGTAACATGTTTCGGTTTAAACTCTCGATTGGTGCCGTCAGTGCGCTTGAGGCCCTTTGAAGCTTTTGCTAACTCCGTTAGGATCATGATGGCCAACATGGATTTTTGGCCAGAGAGTAATCCTAACTGGTGTTCGCTACATCGTTATCCCTCTATACCTGTCTATTTCCCTCCCATTGCCCATTAGTTTCCCCTTTCCGCCAATTCGCAGTGTTTCGCTGTATAGCAACCAGCAGGGGTATATGTTTGTTAGGGTGGACTTTTTCTCTACGATGTAAAATTTTATATTTCAGGCTGAACCTCCAGACTGAGAATTATCTGGTTTTCTTTTATCTAACTGAAAATCATCGGTTTTCTCCATTTTTTTTTAACTGAAAATCACCCGTTTCCCTCGCATTCTACTGAAAATCATCAGTTTCTTTCGCATTCAACTGAAAATCATCAGTTTTTGCCGCATTCACTGAAAATCATCAGAATTTCCGGCATTCACTGAAAATCATGTTTCTCTCGCATTCATAACCATGGGAGTTACTTTTTGACAATCGTCAATCATTCGTTTTGACCCTCCACGACCTGTGGTTTTAACTCACTTACGTGAGCTGTACGTTCTCTCTGGTCCCTCTTGTGTCTTAACTTGCACATTACTGGAGATTTGAACCCAACAATCACGTACGGTCCTCCGTATCTGGGTGCCAATTTTGCAGCAAACCCTTCCACTGCTTTTGACAAGTTATGCTCTTTAGCCCATACTATTTGTCCTATCTCTGGTTTCCACGGTCGACGTCTCAGATTGTAATATCTCGCTGTATCTTGGGCCGCTCTTTCTAGGTTCCATCTAATTACCTCGAATAATTCTCGCAGTTTTGTAGCATTTTCATTTGGTTTTTGTGGTTCTTGTCCGATTTCTAGCGTCACCTTCTTGGCTCTCTTCCCTGTGTAATGAAGGTCGGCGAATATCCCGTAGACTCTGTTACGCTCGAGTTTACGGCTAACATTATTTCTGGCCACTTTTCGTCCCATGTTCTTTGTTCTTCTCCAGCGAATTGTGCAATCATTGTCTTCACGGTCCGATTTGCTCGTTCAGTTGGATTTTCTTGTGAAGTGTATGGAGCTGTGAACTGCTGTTTGGCTCCTATGTCCTCCAAAAATCGTTTAAAAACCCGACTTGTCAAATGGACCCCATTGTCGGTGATTACGACCTTTGGAACCCCACATCTTGACAAGGTTCTTTCTCTGAACGCCTTTTTTAACGACTACGCTGTTGCTTTTCTCGTCGGGATTGGTTCTGTCCATTTTGAAAACCGATCTATGAGGACCAAAAGTATGGTATTTCCATGCTTAGATCGTGGTAAAGGGCCGACAAAATCTGCGCATACAGTCGCCCATGGTTCCTCGGGGACCTGTGTGAGCATTTTGCCTGCTGCTTGTAGTTGGCTTGGCTTATACTTTTGGCACGTTTCGCACCTGTTCACTTACCCTCGTACGTCTCTATGCATTCCTAGCCAATAATACCTTAATGTTACTCTCGCGATGGTTCTTCTTAATCCGGTGTGCCCCGCTGACGCTGAGTCATGGTTTTCTCCTAGTACTCTTCCTCTAGACCCTGTAAGAACACATAATTTCCACGAAACTACGTCTTCGTTCCCTGCCCTATGAGGGATATGACGGAACAATTCTCCACCTTGTGCCAAATAGTCTGTAAATTTTTGTGGATTATTTAGTACCTTCTTCGTCATTTCTTTTATCCATTCGCACTCGATTGTGTCTTTCTTGTGTACTTCTGCAATTCCCTTTTCTTTGGCCCTTCTGCAGGTTTCTAGCGGTTGTCATGATAGTTCATCTGCTACAACGTTTAATTGACCTTTTCGATATGCAATTTCGAAGTCATATTGCTGTAGCTCCAATGCCCATCTAGCTATTCTGCCTGTCGGGCTTTCGATACTGTTGAGCCATTTTAACGCCATGTGATCCGTGACTACCTTGAAATGGTATCCCTCTAAGTATGGTTTCAGCCTTCGGATTGCCCAAACTATTGCCAAGCATTCCTTCTCTGTGGCCGAATAGTTTTTCTCCGCTTGGTTAATCGTTCTACTTGAGTATGATATGACCTTTTCGCCCTCTTCTGTTTCTTGTGTTAGAACGGCCCCAATACCATAGTCGCTCGCATCTGTCTGTAGTATGAACATTCGTTCAAAATCGGGACACGTCAAAACCGGATCTGCAGTTAATTTATTCTTTACCATATCCATTTGACCTTTTTCTTTAACAACGAATGTAATAGTTGTACCATTGTTGCGAAGTCTGGGACAAATCTTCTGTACCATGATGCGACCCCTAAATATTGTCATAGTTCCTTTACGTTAGCTAGTGGTTTTAGTTCCGCAATCGCTGCCACCTTTTCTGGATCCGTACATATGCCCTTTCCTGTTATCCGATGGCCGAGGTACTGTAATTCTTTTCTGAAGAATTGACATTTATCCGCATTTATCCGCAGATTTGCCTTCTTTAACCGTCGGAAAACCTCCTTTAGACTTGCCATGTGTTCTCCTAGTGTACCCGCTATCACTATTATGTCATCCTGGTAAGCAAACGCGTGTGGCATCATTTCTGGGCCGATCACTTGGTCGAGTGCTCTCTGAAATGTTGCTGACGCCGAATGTAACCCGAATGACATAACCTTACATTGGAATAATCCCTTTCCTGGAACATTAAATGCCGTCATTGGTCGCCTGCTTTCTTCCAGCGGTATCTGCCAGTATCCATCCTTTAAGTCCAGACTACTTATGTAACACGCTTCCTTCAGCTAATCCAGTATGTAGTTAATCCTTGTCATAGGGTATGCATCCTTTATCGATTTTTCGTTGACTGTCCTGAAATCTACGCAGAATCTCCATTTTCCCGTTTCTTTTTCTTCCCCATGACCACAGGTGAGCTATATGGACTATTAGACGGCTCAATGCACCCCATTTCCAGTAACTCGTCTACCTTTTTGTTGATTTCTTCCTGCATTTTCGTTATGTTCGCCTTTGACTCCCATTTCGACTGCGACTGACAGTTTTTCCTCTAACCATCCATTCCTGCGGCTTCGGGCCGGTATTACCACTTTATGTCCTGCGCATGTCAGCTCCGCCCCTACTCCTTGTAAGAAGTTCCAACCTAGCACAAGATGATCTATCTGCTGGTCGGCTGAGGTCGCTGAGCATTTTCCGACTGCCTGCAGCACTCCCATGCTCTTACCTCTACTCGACCACATTGCCAGCAGAATATGAGTCGACGGTTCGAGCATTCTCGTGCCCAATGCCCTGATTGTCCGCATCTGCGGCATGCCTGTGCTGGGTTTTGAACGAAGTTCACGTTTCCATCATTTACTGGTCCTGTTCTTTGTTGTGTTTGTGGGCCTCGGTGAGTCATATGCCTGTCTTGTTCTTGGCATCTTCTGCATATGTCTTCTCCCACTGCCTTCCACGGTGCGGCCATAGGCATTGATTTGTTCCTTTCTGCTTGGGTCTCTTGTTTAAATGTTTCCCGATCTCTTTCCAATGCTTCGAATTCGTCTGCTAATTGCATCAGTGTATCTTAATTTTTGATACGATGTGGGCGAACAAATACTCGGAGGTCTGGTGTGCAATTTCCTCCGATTATTTCTAATTGCTCGACTTCTGTACACTGAAATGCCCTCATTAATATTTGCATTTCTAACAAATAGTCTTTGAATGCTTCGTTCCAGTGTTGCTATCTTTGGCGAACCTTTTCCATTGCTTGTTGTTTGCTAGATACCAGTTTAATGCCTTGTCCTTGAGTAATTCCGGCATGGCTTGTGGGATCATATCTAGATCAAGACAGTACATTTTTGCTGACCATTCGACTTGTTCTAAGAACTCTAACGGTTTAGCATTTCCGTCGAACCTGAATGCCCATTCCCTGACTTGTTTGGCTACTTTTGCGCATTCATTTGGGATAATGTTTGGTTTTTTGGTTGCTGTTGCTGTTTTCTCCTGCTTGGCCTCTTCACCTGATGTCTTTACTCCTGACATGTATGTGATTGACAGTTATTCTAGGTGGGTGTCTATTTTTTTAGGTAGCAATGATTGTACAGCTTTTGGTAATGACCTACCATATATTTCCGCCATGGCTTTTATCCTGTCTTTCCATTCCGTGCATGCTTCGTTGAGTACGATCCATTCTCCAAATTGTTTCCTCATGTTATCCACGTTGCCGGTTAGTTCGATACCGAATTCTTCTGCGTTGTGTAACAATGCTTCCTTTTTGAGGTGATAAATCCATGCTCTCCCCATCTTAGAACTTTTTGTTTGATTCTTTTTGTATTGTTATGGACAAGACCACGAACCAATGCAGGCTATGCTCAGGGTAATCGAGGATCGTTCCAGCAAATTTATATTGGACTTGCAATAACAACACAGGGAATTCTTTATTCTATTATTCACCAGCGACGTTGTTCACTTTATTGTTCACTTTGATGTTTCACTTATAAATATGGTACATTCGCATAAAGCTATCTGAGGTATCCTTGCCAAATCGCAAGGTACTCCTCCTATCCGGCTCACCGCCGTGTTCGCAGGGTTTCATTGGCCAAAGACACGACGTGCACGTCCAAGCAATCGCTTGACTCGCAGGTTCGTCTATTCCGCACAACTGCCCTACTATCGTCCTACAAGGACTCAAAGGATGCGCTGGCTAGTATGACCGCCTAAAACGTCGAATCTGCGTTCGACACACAAGCTCTACGTGCGCACAGCTACCTTTCTCGATGATAGTCGATATCCTTCCGCCCGGATATCCTGTATCTGGTTCAATTCCTTCCACGAGGACTGTTCCGTATCCTTTTCAAGGATTCCGCACTCGATTTCCCGTCTGTAGTATTCTGGGATACTCCGTTTCGCCACACTTGTACTTTTACGATTCGTTCCGCACTCGCTTAGATCCCGATTCACATTGACTTCCTTCTATGCCGTCAGCGACCCCTTATATAGCCCTCCCAGGCTGTCTCCCGGTGTCTCCTTGTCTCCTTCTAGAACATTCGAGACTCCCAGATCTTCCATACGGCACTTTCCTCTGCCTAGCAACAGCGCTCTTTTGAGGAATAACCATTCCGCACAGTCCGTACAACGATCTGTTTCAATAACCAAATAACCAAATTCTCTCATCAGCGGACTTGTTTTGCTATTTACACTGCAAACAAACATCCAGTCAGTGTTGGGCACTAATCAATTAAATTTTCAATCAATTGATTAATCAACTAAATATTTTAATCAATTAATTCAACTGCAATTGAAATTAATTGCAACTAAAAGATTAGTTGCAGCTTGCAACTAATTTAGTTGAATTAATTTAAATTAATTGCAACTTACAACTAAATCAACTGCAATTGAATTTTTCAATTGTTCAACACTACAGTTAAAACTAACAATTAAGTAAGCTGTGTGATTTGTAGTTCAAAGTTTGTACAGTAAAATAAAATTGTGTTCAGAAAAGAAGCATAAGTAGAAAAAGAGACTAAATCAGCACAATAAAGCCTAGGTTCGCGTTTAATGGGTAATTTTGCACTTGCAACACACAACGACAACACTTTTAACTTATTTTTTATGGCTTAAGATTAAAATCTACAAAATGGATCAAGACAGCAATTCCACTAAGTCTGTGGTTCCCAGCTTAAAACCGAGAGCTGTGGCTCACGAGCTGTGCCTTTCAGCTCAGAGCAAAGAGCTGAGTGTCATGAGCTGAGAGGTAGAGCTAGCAAAGGGCGATTACGAACCCATTCAATTGTTAGTTTTTAATCAAATTTTTTAAAAAGATTAACAATTAATCAATTGTTAATTGTAGAAACTGACGATTAACAATTAATTAATTGTTAGTCGTGAGGCATTGCAATTACAATTAATTAATAGGTGCGATGAACAATTAATTAATTGTTAGTTTTTTAATTGTTAATCAATTAAAATTTGCCCAACACTGCATCCAGTTAGTATTTAAACAACTTCAGGCGGCGAATAAAGACATAGGAATTCCACGATTGTAAATTCGCAGCCCGAATTTCTGCTATGATTTTTTGTTTGAAGGTGTTTGTTTACAAATTTCTTGTAGGGTCGGTGCCAAACTCAACACAGACTGAGGACTCGAAAAAGACTCGAATGTGATCAGAAATTTCATATAACTGGCTGGGGTAAAGTCGGAGACCAGACATAATATCGAAGGAGGCTATTAAGGGGGTTGACCCGTGTGATGGTTTCAAAAAATATAACTTTTTTTTTTTTCATAAATCGCATCTTTAACTTATGTAGAATATGTGGTTAAATGATTTTTCGATATTCGATGTCGTTACAAAGTTATAGCGCTAAGAATATACATGTGATGGTTTCAAAAATTTTTTTTCCTAAATCGGTTCTATAACTTAGGTAGAATATGTGTTTAAAATGATTTTTCAATATTCAACGCATTACAAAGTTATAGCGCTAAGAATATAAGTGTATATAATATACGTGTTTATACGTATATATAAAAACTATCTAAATATGCATTTAGAGGAACACTATTGTCCGAAAATATAATTTCCGTTGTATTAGTTAAGTTTTGCCTTGGCATTGAAGATTGTAATACGTGTCGAATCCGTTTGAAATCTATATTTGCAGAGCGGGTCAGTTAATTTTTCGAAATGTGTGGTGGTAAAGGAAGCAGCGCCCAAACCCAAACCCAATTTTCGTCTTTGTTTGGCGTTTCCACGGTGATTTACGTTTTCGTGCAGCTTGTAATCTATTGAAAGGCATAAAAGATAGCGATCCTGTGGCTTACGAAGGTAGTTAGGTAGGTAGTTCCGGCTGGCCCTTTGTAGGGACCACACATAGACCTTACGGTCCTTAGTGAGGCCGGGTGGTTTTTTCTGGGTACCATTAGAAATCCAAGAGGATGTTTGACGTTTTGGCAAATACCAATAGTTGTTTGGGAGACTTCCTTGCCGCCTCTTCAAGAGAGGTGAGACTTGGGGAGTGCAGATGGCTTAATCTCGTCTTGGCGATCGCTGGGCAGCTGCAGATGAGGTGTTCCAGAGTTTCAACGATTCCAGGTTCCTTACATTTCCTGCAGACGTCCGTTGTCGTGATTCCTAGCTTTTTCGCGTGAGCAGCTGCTAGGCAGTGACCAGTTAGTATGCCTATAAGCAGTCTACAGTATCTTCTTTGGAGCTGTAGCATACAGTGCGTGAGTTTTTTGTCTCTTGTCTTGCACATGATTTTTGAGATTCTGCAGCCGGTTGTGTTCTTCCACTTTTCCTCTGCTTCTTTCTCCGCTATCTCCTCCATCTTGCTGTGTAGCGTCTGTACGGAGATAGATATGTTTAGTGTTGCTTCTTGGCTTAGTGCGGTTCCGGCTTTTGCAAGACTGTCAGCCATTTCGTTTCCATCCAAGGCCCCGGTGGCTGGGAATCCAGTAGATTTGCACCTTTCTAGAGATGCTGAGGGAATCTATTGCCTCCCTGCTTGCCAGAACATTTTTGGAGTTAATAGTGTGTCTCTGCATTGCTTTGATTGCCGCTTGGCTGTCAACGTATATGTTTATTTGGTTGTTTGGTGCGTATTGTTCTGCCAATTCCGCTGCTTTCCTTATTGCGAAGACTTCCGCCTGGAATATGGTGCAGTGGTCTGGCAGTTTATAGGAGAGCCTCAATTCCGGCTCATCGCAGTATACAGCGGCTCCGACTCCTGAGGCCATCTTGGAGCCGTCTGTAAATAGGTGCATTGCTTCCTGGGCCAGTCCTGTACGCCAGTCTTCTGGTCCCAGTAATGCTGATGCACCTGTGAAGTTGGTTTTTGGGATCATGTAGTCCGTGCTACTGTTGATCACTCTACCCACCGTGCTGTGCATAGCTTTGTAGCGCCATGGTGCCTGCCGCACAAGGACGGGCCGTCTTTTGTGCAAGGAGGCGTGCTTGGATGTCCAGGGGGTTGACTCCTAGGACGTGTTCTAGTGCTTTTGTTGGAGTGGACCTCAGCGCCCCCGTTATGCAGACTAATGCCTGCCGCTGGGCCTTTTCCATCAGCTTTAGATATGTGGACTTCTCCGTGGCTTGCCACCATACCAATATGCCATGTAGTAGTATCGGTCGTATTATTGAGATGAAGAGCCAGTGCGTTAGACTTGGTGATAGGTCCCAAGTGCTGCTTAGCATCTTCTGGGATGCATATAGCGCACTGGTTGCCTTTTTCACCCTTTCCTCCACATTGAGTCTGCATGACAGTTTACTGTCGATTACTACTTCAAGGTATTTTACGTTGTTCTTTGGCGTTAGCTGTATCCCATTTATCGTAGGTGGAGTCCATTGCGGTACCTTGTATCTCTTGGTGAAGAGAATCAGGTCCGTTTTCTCCGCATTGATACTGATTCCGGCTTCTATGGCCCACTTTAGTATCTCTTTGAGAGTAGAGTAGAGAGAGAGAGTGAGATGGACATTTCCCCATGATAATTATGCTTATGTCGTCAGCATATGCGGTAATCTTGGGTGCTTTCCGTTCGTTGACCACAAGGTTCCATAGAAGGGGTGACAGGACTCCGCCCTGAGGCGTTACTTCATGTGCCTCTTTCGTCATGGTTGTGGTATCCCACTCGTCTTGTACTCTTCTGCAGCTCAGCAGGTTGTATATCCAGGAGTACAATGCCTTGTGTATTGATAGTGCCCTTAGGCTTCGCATTATCGCTTCTGTGGTGACGTTGATAAATGCACCAGATATATCTAGGAATGCTACCAGGGCAAATTCCTGATGGTACAGTGCCTTCTCGATGGTGGCTACTAGGGAGTGTAGCGCCGTTTCCACCGATTTCCCTTTCGTGTATTTGTGCTGATTGTTCTCCAAGGTCAGGTTCAAGCCTTCTCTTATGTGGAGATCTAGCAGTTTTTCCATTGTTTTGAGCAGGAACGATGTGAGGCTTATGGGTCTGTAGTCCTTTGGTTGCACATGACTGCATTTTCCCGCTTTTGGCAAGAATACAACGCGTGCTGTCTTCCAGACCACAGGTACATAGCTCCATCTCAAGCAAGCTTCAAAAATGGATTGCAGCCATGGGACGATTGCGCATTTGATCGTCCTTAGCATGGCTGGGAATATTCCATCCAGTCCTGGGGATTTGTAACTCGTGAACGAGTCGATCGCCCAACGGATTTTCTCTAGAGTGATGATGTTAATTGGGATGTTGCTTTGATGCGTGTGTAGGTCATGAGGCTTATCTGACTCAGTGACTACAGTACAGCCTGGGAAGTGCGCTTCAAGAAGAGCGCATGTCGCTTCCCTGCTGCTTTCCGTCCAGTGGCCGTCGTTCGTTTTCAGCTGACTCTGCATGGGTGGCTGCTTTGACAGCAGTTTCCTGAGTCTAGCTGTTTCGGAGACCTTCTCTATGCTGGAGCAGAAGGTTCTCCACGCGTTTTGCTTTGCCTTTCGTACATCTTTTTTGAAGAAGCGAAGTCTGATCTTGTATTCTTCCCAAATTATTTGCTCATCCGCTTCTTTGGCGAGTTTGAAGCATACTTGCACGTCCTTCCTCTGCTCTTTCAGCGCTGGGGTCCACCAGGGGGGTCTGGTTCTCCGTTTGCTAACTGTGAGTTTGCATGAGGATTTGTATGCTTCGGTTAGGTTGGACATGAGCGTCTTCACGGACATCTCAATATCGTCTACCGTTTTAAGGTACTTCACCCAGTTG
Source organism: Lordiphosa magnipectinata (assembly GCA_037044535.1). Taxonomy (NCBI): domain Eukaryota; kingdom Metazoa; phylum Arthropoda; class Insecta; order Diptera; family Drosophilidae; genus Lordiphosa; species Lordiphosa magnipectinata. Next base: position 713,848 of record JBAMBO010000828.1, read on the forward strand.
GTGTTCCGGGGGTTCCTGTAGGCTTTTCTGGTTTGGTTGTGGTTAAACTCGGTCTTAAAAAGGATGTTCTTGTGGTCTGAGAAGGAGAGTCTTTCGAGGACTCTCCATTCTGATGCCTGAGTACTGTTCCCTAAGGTCAGAGTTAGGTCTAGGACGTTGGCCGATGTTCTCCATGTATCTCCAACGTTTTCTACTTTTATGTTAGTTTGTAGTATAAATTTAGGAGAGACTTACCTCTGTCGTTTATGTCCGGAATGCCCCACACTGTGTGATGTGCGTTGGCGTCCGTTCCGATGACAAGTGGGTGGTTTTTCCTACTCGCCTCGGCCGTTAGACGTACGAGCTCGGATGGTGGTGACTCTCGCTCGTGTGCCATGTAGCAGAACGCCATTATTATTGGCTCATCATCGTGGCCTTCCAGGGTCACAACTGTGAGGTCGTCCGTGCTGTAATTTGACATAAGGTAAGCATAGATGCCTTTTCTTACCAGAATGCCTGTCCGTGCCTTACTTACCGCGGTGGGGTGGAAAGTGTTGTAATTTGGTGACCTTAGCCCTGAGACCTTGTTCCCTGCCGCAATCCAAGGTTCCTGAACTAAGGCCACATCGGCGGGCCCTTCCTCAAGGGTTATCAGGAGCTCCGCCGACGCAAGCTTGCTTTTATGCAAGTTGACCTGGAGGACCTTCAACTGCATGATCGTTGTCGGCGTCCCCCGGCCCGGATGGGTCAACTACCATGGTTGAATCCTCATTCTCGTCGTTCTCCAGGCTGGATGGGTCAACTATCATGGCTGAGACACCATCCCCTTCGCTCTCAGCAGAGTGCACTGCCTCTGTTATGTCGAGGCTGCTGGCTCTTTCGACCATCTCGTAGATGCCAAGGTCCTTCTCGACCTCCCCTGCCTCCAGCGTGTGCTCGTTCTTGTCTTCTGGGTGGCGCTTTTTGAGTCGTAGGTGCACGCTGCCTACTCCCCATGCCCTCTTCCCGAACCTTGGGTAGAGCAAATCGTCGGCCTCCTTGTTGATCTGGAGGACCATGTGCTGCCCGTTCTTGTCGGGCTTAGCAACATAAAGCACCTTCCAGTCGCTTGTTGGTTCGTCCGGGTTTTGCCACCATAACAGTTTCAGCGCCTGCTCCTTTGGTACTACTCTTGGGAAGAGCACTTTCGCCTTCGGAACTGACGGAATACGTATTCTGTCAACAACCTCTAGTTGTGCACCCTCCCATGGGCTTCCCATGTCTGCAACGACGCTTTTGACCCACTTGAGGGTGAGATCGTCCATACATTTGAGGATCTTGACTCCAAACAGCCAGCCTGCTCCGTCAAACGTTACCGGTTGCGATGCTGGGTCGTCCATCCTCTTAAAAATTTCTTCGAACAGCATCCCCTCCACTTGCTTCCACTGTTCTGGCGTCATTTTTCGGAAAGGGTCGCTTTTGTCGACTAGGGCTACGGTGAGAGGCCGTTTTGCCACGTCGCTGGCTCCTTTGTCGGTTTTTGTGTGTTTGGGGTGGAGCTTGGTAAAGCATGGCTCCGCGGTCTTGGGCATGGCCGTTTGGTGACTGTGGCCTCTACCTTCGCTTGCTCGGATGAGCGCTGCCGCTTCATTACCACGCTCTCCTCCACCCTGTTAACGTATGCGGCGGAGGCGGCTTTCATCGCCGGTCTCTCCGCAAAGTGCTTGCGACACTCCTTGATCTTTTGCTCGGCCCATGCCAGCTTTTCGCTCTCTTCTGGGGAGAGCTTACCGTTGCCATTGAGCCGCGCTTTGATCTTGAGCGCCGCCTTGAGGGCCTTACCTTACTAGAGGTACTTGAACCCGCCTGGACTGGGGAGAGCAGAGGCTTTTCCTCGGCCTCCAAGTTTATTGAGCCGCCGTGCGACTCGCAGTCCGAGTCTGCATGGACTGCGGTACCACGCCACAATTTGGCTTTATCTATCGTATTGGCAGTAGCTGTACAACTGTCTTGGCCTGCTCCAACCACAACAGAGGTGTGACCGCTGGCGACACGAAAAGAGGATTTCTCCTCACCGTGCCCGCCGGTGGTAGCAGTCACGCCTTCCACCGAGGTTTGGGCTGATATCCCAGCCCGAGTTTGGTCTTGTTTTTTTTTCATAATGGACCCATGTTGGTTACTTTATATTCTTGGGAACCACCCCATAGCATTTTATGCCTGCTGCCAGGCACCTCTTAACCATGGCTCCGGCTCAACTCTACCCAACTGAAGCTGGATAGTGCTGGCCTTCGCCTTAGCTAGACACTGCATTTCCTGGGTGTAAGACGCGCAAGTGACACTAGGTATAGCTCGCTTTTAGCCGAGGTGCATACAGTGTCCATTGCCCAGCCGACACCCTCGGGGAGGGTTCAGTTAGAGGATCCCCGTCAGCCGTCACATGGCTTACGAAACGTGATTTTAAAATCATCAAGAGGAATGCAGCGCTAATCACACCGGCAGTTCCGGGAAAATGGAAATCGATGCGATCGTAGAAATGTTTCAGCGATCGGAGTGCTGAGCCATATAAAGATTTATTGGTTATAAAGAAAGAGTGCGTAGAAAAACGAATGGGGACACGTTTGCAGAATGCCAAAAAGAACAACAAAAGAATCAAAGGAAAAGGCGCTGAGAAATCGACTGATAAACTGATCAACGAGTTTACAAAACTTTACGGACTGGAGATTCGTCGGCATCCAGATTCTGTAGAAGAAATGCGAAATGCAATTCGGGCCACTTTCATAAGTCTTCGAGCCAGGAAAATTCACAGCACCAAAATTGCCCAGAAAGCGAAGGCTGTTGGTGCAAATGGCAGCAGGCAGCAGCTAAAGGAGAACTAAACCAATTTCGCCACTATAAGCCACTGTTAACACCAGCAGTTCAGGCAGCCATACGGCCCATTTATGAAAAATTATCTACACAGATGCTTGGGATCTGAAACGCAAAACCCCAATGAATTTTTGAATTCATTGATTTGGACCTCTGTGCCGAAACACCTTCATTGAGGGCCCGAAATCGTGGAGATTACAGCATTTTTGGCCGCTGCGATCTTCAATGAAGTATTCGAAGCAGTCATTAAAATCATGAATTAAATGGGCTGTCCGATTGGAAATGAAGCTCACAATTACACCCAACGATGCAATGAAGAACGAGTCGCTCGCTCAGTTTTTAAAATTTTTTGATAATCTAGGTTTTTTTCAAAGTTTAAATCATTCTGAAAAATGTTCTGATAATAAAACAAGAAAGAAAGTCGATCAAGCCCGACTATAACATACTCTGCACACTTACACTTGCATTTGCTCACGAGTCAAACGGCCAGTTAACACACAACGCTCTCTCACTAAGATTGCCGTTCAACAGAATGCTGTGGTTATGGGTGGGGGGTGGGTGGAGTGTGTTCACTGGCCGTTTTTTGCTCATAACTTGAGTATCGATCATCCGATCTTTATCATTCCTTCAGCAATCGATGAATGATTACTAGATATCTGTAGAAGGTACGAACCATCTATCATGAAAACTGTGGAAGATACACGTTTTTTCCAAATTGCTTGGGCGGGAAGGTGCGTGTCAAAAATTGAAAAGAAACTTGATCTGCCTGCAGGTATAAGAAATATATGTCCCATACATGTCAAACCTCAATCACTTACCATCTCTGAGATCTCTTCGTTCATACGGACGGACGGACAGACAGACAGACAGACAGACAGACGGACAGACGGACATGGCAACATCGACTCGACGAATATATATACTTTATAGGGTCGGAAACGATACCTTCTCCCTGTTACATACTTTTGCACAATCTTAATATACTCTAAGTCTAAAAGGTTGAGTCTAAAAATGCTCAAAAAGTACTAGTTGATAGTCCTTTGTCTCCTCTAAATTATTAAGTTTTCAGTTTTTCGATATCACTGCGCTGTTAAAAGTTATAGCCCAAAAAATGACGATCCCAAATATCCTAAATCCGACCAGAATTACATCAGTTCTTAACAAAACGTTTTCGTTTTTACTATCAGAAAGTCCGTTCTCAAAAAATTTTTGCAACAATGGGCCTATGTTTAAAATTTTGGGCCAACTTTGAACCTGAATACAACAACAACCGCAGCCGGCTCCCACGGCAATCGGGTCTCAGTCCCGGAACCAACGCAGTGCTCCCAGCACTACCCAAGGGGTTTATTTCCTATGAAACAATAGCAATTACAAAAATGAATTACAAATAAGAGCAATACATACGCTTCGTTTCACTCCGCCGCTTTTTAAAGAATAACATATATTTATCGATACATACGATAGTTTATTTCTAATCTGACCGTACTTCACGTCAATAGAAATATCAAGAAAAATTCAAATAAAGCGGTTGCAAATTTCAATTAAGGCGGCAGTTACCATTTAACGATAAATTCAAATTCAAGCGGAGTCCTAACCCTCCTTAGATTCACTCAAATCCAGCTTTCCCAGCATACATGATGCAGACCGTACCTGGCCGTATCGTCCAGCTATAACCGCAACAATTCTTCCCTTTTTCCACTGGGATCGGTGGACTGCCGCATCGCTGATGACATCAATATCTTCTTTAGCAAGTGGTCGTACAGGATGGTACCACTTTCTGCGTCTACACAAGTCTGGAAGATATTCGTAAAGCCACTTACGCCAAAACGAATGCGCAAGCTGCTGTACAATACGCCAATCTTTCCCAAGTCGGCTAGAACAATTCTTCTTGAGGGTGCGGCGTTTGGCTAGAATTGGCTGAACCTATAAGAAAGTGATTGTGGTTGTTCAAAGCAATATGTGTGAGTGGTCGAGCATTCACGTTCATGTTCTCAGCGTCACACATTTAACTGTAAAGTACATCTTCCTTCAGGTTTCTGCTCAACAAGACATTTCCCCTAGCCCGCTTAACGCTACGGACCAGCCGCTCCCAACATCCTCCAGCACGTGGGTTCAACGGAAAATTGAAGAGCCATTCTATTTTATGAGTTGCAAGTTCCCTTGCAATCCTCTTATGATCAAGTCGCTGTACTTGTTTACTTAATTCGCGTTCAGCTCTAACCAAATTAGTTCCGTTGTCTGAACGAATCCGTATTGGTCTCCCACACCGTGCCATGAAATTGTGCTAAACCCTAATGCGCGTGTCAGTCGTCAAATCCTTGGCAATTTCTAAGTATATTGCCCTCACTGTTAGACAAGTGAAGAGACAGATCCAGCTCTGTACTTCGGCCATAGACTATCACAAATGGTCCCATGTAATCAATTCCCACGTAGGAAAATGGTCGAACATACGGTGTCAGTCTATCTTCCTATTGTATACGACGACAGTCTATTGTTACGACTGGAAGCGCTCTTTGTTCTTGGCAAGTTCTACAATTTGGTATTTAATACTTTCGTCGAATTTCAGCCATGATCGTATTCTCGTTCTGATGCTTCCATTCCTCATGATGAAGCTGTACGATCAGACTGGTCATAAAATTCCTTTGGGGTAATATTATCGGACGTCTAGTTTCCTCTGTGATTGCATATGCATTATTTATGCGACCGTTTATGCGAATGATCCTATTTTCATCCAAAATGGCAGACAAATTCCACAGCTTACTGCCTTTTTGGATTGGATTTCCGCTCAAAAGTGAACATGAACCTTGGGCGCAGTTCCAGTTCCGTCCTACAAATCTCAGCGTCTTTGTGGTTCCAATCGTCAATGTCCGCTAGTAAGAATCCTGTGCGCGTCAACCAGCATGAATCTCGTTTTGTTTTAAGCTTGGTACCAAAATCTGCTGGATTCTCTTTGCTAGGCACCCAGTGCCAGCCGTCAAGATTTGAGCCGTCTAATATTTCATCAAATCTATGCCCCACATATGGCTTGTACTTCCGACGATCAGATTTTATCCAAGCCAACACCGTTTTGGAGTCGAACCACATGAAGATTCGTTGTGATAGATTTTCGCAGTCGAGTTGCTATTACTGCAGCTTGCAGTTCAAGCCTCATAGCTTCATAGGGGCACATTTGGATTTACCCATTATGAAAGCCAATGCCCATCCAAATTCCGTTTTTATGCGTCAGTATCCCACAGCAGCATAAGCCATCTCACTCGCATCTGAGAATATGTGAAGCTCAACCATTCCCTTATAAAAATCAGCTCCGTCACATCGAGGAATTTTGCTCTGAGTGACTTCACAGAGGCTCTGGCCATAATCTTCCTTTTCAATCTGTTGATTTCAACCAGTTTTATTTTGCCCTATGAATTGGAGAAGTAACTTAGCAATCAGGGAATATTCCGCGAGAATCCCAAATGTTTTGAACACAGACATAACGACTCAATACTTCCCGCTTAGTTGGGATTCTTGAATATGCAAATAATGCCTCATCAACTTTTCGGAATGATAACAAGAAACCAAAATCATCGCTTCCTGTACACCAGTACATTCCTAATATCTTCTCATAATGCGAGGAGTCATCCCTGTCAAGACTGTAAGGAAGTTTTTCTGCTGAGGTAGGACTCAGTCCTGTCCAAGGTCACTTACAAGAAAATTTATAGAAGTGCCGGGACTTGGGAAGGGAAAAATTCTGATAACTTTGGCAAAACTTGTCTAATTGGGGTTGCCTTTTTGGTACCCACCACGCTGACGGCGACCCAGCTCAGTGTAGCGGATCCCCTAACGATTGAGAGGTCAACCCTAGCCACCTGCCGGCGACCCAGCACAGGTTGGCCAGACCTAACCTCACACCCGCTTGAGACGCACCCACTGCACCTACGACACAGGTGTGCAACACGTCACTTTGCCGGCAGCCCAGCGCAAAATGATGCCTTGCCCACGTATGCCGGTCCAAGTCGGCCAAACCACCACACCTCCGGCGACCCAGCAAGGTGCGTTAATTTGGCTCACCCGGTACAGTGAGGTCGTAGGAACTAAGCTACACGTAAATTCTACGGGTTCTCTGACCAGATCTGAGGCTTGTGTCTGCTTGTACCCACCACGCTGACGGCGACCCAGCTCAGCGTAGCGGATCCCTTAGCTATTAAGAGGTCAACCCTAGCCACCTGCCGGCGACCCAGCACAGGTTGGCCAGACTTAACCTCACACCCGCTTAAGACGCACCCACTGCACCTACGACACAGGTGTGCGACACGTCAGTTTGCCGGCAGCCCAGCGCAAAATGACGCCTTGCCCACGTATGCCGGTCCAAGTCGGCCAAACCACCACACCTCCGGCGACCCAGCAAGGTGTGTTAATTTGACCCACCCGGTACAGTGAGGCCGTAGGAACCAATCTACCAGGAAATTCTACGGTGTACCCACTCTCCGTGTGTATCACGTCGAAATGCCGGCGACCCAGCGCAAATCGACCCTTTACCCACGTGTACTGACCACGCTTAATCCAGCCGCATGCCTTCGGCGACCCAGCAAGGCATGCTAGCTTGATCAACCGTGGTACAGTTGAGTTGGGGACACCAGATAATTGTTAACAAATGCGCGAATTTAACGTATTATGCACAGGTTTATTTTACTTTGATCCCTTTTTTTTTACAACTGTTCAAGGGGGACTGGGGCACATGTGACTACAAAAAGGGGAGGTTTCCCTAACCGCACCATTGTTTTCCCTACCTACTGTGATAGCTAAGCCTGGCTTACCCGCTGGACTAGATTTCCCTCGCTGTGATTTTCTTTCGGATTATCGGGGTTTTCTCGTCGGATTCTGCTCCTCGTCGATGGACTCCACACAGGATTATATTTGGGCACAACGCGTTTGTACTACGGCGGGGGCGGGGCACTGTACGATACTGACTCGAGACTCGGGATTGAAACACGTCCGTCGATCATCGCGTGCAAAACTAGACTCCCTCCTCGCGTTTGGCAAACGTTGGCCGTGACCTAATTCTGGCACCGCTGCTCCAGAATTCTGCAGCTTTGTGGCCGCCGCTGCATGCCTCTCGCTCTAACGCATGGCTGACGCGTTTTGGTTTGCTGGCATGCGTGTGTGTGGGTGTGTGTGAGTGCGTAGTTCTCTGTTGTTGTTGTCGCTTGATGTCTGCCGGCTTGCACTTTGTATGTGCGTGTGCTCGCTGTGTGTATGTCTGCTGGTATGTGCATACCGTTGGTCTCTCGCATCTGGCTGGCTCTGTTGGTATGTGCGTAGTTTCTGTCGGCGCCGCTCGCTCACTGTCCGCCGGCTTGTGTTTGTATGTGCGTGTGTTGCTGTAAGTGCGTAGCTTCTGTTGGCGTCGCTCGCTCGCTGTCCGCCGGCTTGTGTTTGTATGTGCAGGTGCTCTGCTGTGTGTATGTCGCGGCTGCTGCATACCGTTTGTCGCTCGCATCTGGCTGGCTCCGTTGGTATGTGTGGGTGTGTGTAAATGCGTAGCTTTCTGGTGGCGTCGCTCGTTGTCAACCGGCTTGCGTTTGTATGTGCATGTGCTCTGCTGTGTGTATGTCGCGGCTGCTGCATACCGTTTGTCGCTCGCATCTGGCTGGCTCCGTTGGTATGTGTGGGTGTGTGTAAGCGCGTGGCTTCTGTTGGCGCCGCTCGTTGTCAACCGGCTTGCGTTTGTATTTGCGTGCTCTGCTGTGTGCATATCGTGGCTGCTGTTGGTCGTCAGTGATGATCACCTCCGGAACTAGTTCTATGACTTCAGTGCACTTATGAGCTACAAAATATTCCCTAACTCCTTATGATCTATAACTTATGACCTACAAAACAACTTATGACCTACAAAATGTTCCCTAACTCCTTATGATCTATAAAACAACTTATAACCTACAAAAATGTGATACTTCACAAGACTTATGGTGTCACGGACACCCCCATTTGCAAATATGCGGTTGAACGTTTTCGGATTGGACAAAAACTTTCTTAATTCGAATCGTCCACGTCGATGTACCTCAACAATCTCTCTCGTGACTCTCACAGCTTCGTCTTCAGATGAGAAACAGTGAACTAGATCGTCCACATAATGGTTTCTGATTATGACATCGACAGCTTCTGGGAATCGCTCCTTAAATTCCACCGAATTTCTATTTTTCAAGTACTGGGCGGAGGCGGGTGAGCACCTGGCTCCAAAGGTCATCTCCTGCATTTCGTATATTTTCATACTCTCGCTTGGACCTTTTCTCCATAGTATACGTTGTGTGCAGCGATCCTCCGGCCTTATCCTGACTTGGAGAAACATTTCTGCTATGTCGGCGGTTACATCAATACGTTTCTGTCTGAATCTCACAAGTACATCGGCTAGAGATTGGTTCTCATCAGGTCCACTCATCAGCATTGAGTTCAATGACACTCCTTCAGCTTCGGTTGCTGCATCGAACACAATCCTTAATTTGTCAGGCGTATTGGGGTTCACAACTCCGAAATGAGGAAGGAACCATTGCCTTTCGGCTACCGCCTCCATGTCTTTGCTAGTGAGCTGCCTTACGTACCCTTAAATGCCATCTCCTTACTGTCTGGTAATATTACTTAGCGCTTATTACAAAACGCTCACCAACACGTTTGGTTGTGTCTAGTAGTAATTGGTTCGATCTTGTGGTTTCTCGATCCTCAACATGGTTCTTCACACCTCGTACATCCATTTCAGCATTCGCGATGAAGTCGTGCTTCAATTGGTCGATATAATCATCATTGCTTCCTCTAACTAGATGGACTCCCTTCAATTCTTTGCTCCATTCTAACTCTCCTTGACATTGGCTGTTAGGCCAAACATGTCCCACAATTTGGAATACTTTAATTTTAGTTCATTTAAAATCTTGAATTTCCGTTATATTTTATAAACTCTTTATTTTGTCTATTGACTCGATAATTTTATGTCCAGAATCACCCTTATGTTCTCTCATTTTGTCTTTTGCTAACTGTAATTGTTCTCTCTTCCTCTTATCTTTGATACACACTAGCTGCGTCTAGCATACACACTGAATTATTAAAACAGTTCCTTAAAAGTGAACGAACAGAACGGTTGTGCCTCATTGCGTTCGGAGGAAAACCTTCCAGCGTGGTTTCGTCAAGCTTCACCCCCACCACTTTGATCTCGTGCAGGATAGGAAAACGCTCCTGACCTTACATTGACCATAAACAATCCATCCCAGCTTGGTCATCCCGACGGCTGGTCCATTCCACCCTACTTTCTGCCTATTCTTGGGTACAAGTTGACGTATGTCCAATCCAATAAGCAACTCTGGTACTTCATCTGTGTACCCTGTTGTGTTCGGTAATCTTCACATGGAGCAGGATTGCGCTCCAGCTCGGTACGCTGGCAGCCCGGCTCTGCTCGCCGTATGCGGGATGGTCCTTTCGGATGCCTTCCTCTCCCTAAACACAAACAATACATTTAGAATACTTCGTGCCTATCGTCGATAGTAATAAAAAGTCCGTCAAAGATAGTTCTGTCCGATTCGCTCACAAACCGTGGTCCGCATACATAACCCTTTCATACACCTTTAGCAAACCTTACAGATTCATAACCTTTCATACTCATCCCACAGATACTTTCACGCTCACACATTCATGCCAAACATCTTATTCACGCACATTCACACACATACATTCATGCCTACTGCTCTGTAGTTCCCCCATTTCTCGCTCACTCTCACTCACACTTTGATACGCCCGTGCTCTCACTAGTCTGATCATTGTTATAATCGGCGGCTGGCCTTGTCCCACCCCTTTCCACGCGTCTGCGTGGCCTGTGGACCAACTTTGGCCATGTGTGTTGGTCCCCTAATCTTTGTTGTCAGTCAGGTCTTGCTACGATAAAGTCGGGATTTTTTTGTATGGCTTCCGATACCTCCCTTTTCCAGCTCTACATTCTTTATTTCCTATCAATATTTGACTCCATGGTGCTTCAAAGTAAAAGAGGTAAAAATCTTATAAGAGTAATCATTTCCTAAACTTAAACAATTTCCTTATACAAAAAAAAGAAGGTAAAAACACAAACTAATAGCTGTTTAAGCAGGGTACTTCATTTCATTCTGCACTTTTCTTAAGGGCATGTAATTTTATAAGCTTAGCAGCAAGCAAGCAAAACAAATTCAAATTAATAATTACAAACAACAAAAAACATACGATTGCTTACAAGCAAACGAATAGCATACAAGCAAACAAAAATATCTTCTGCTGTCTGAGCGCATCTGCTTCCTAATAGTTATGAGCGCCTAGTATTTGCGCTAGCTCCTGAGGTGCTTTAGTTGCTTCGTGTATTTCAGATTTTATTTTATTTCATTTTTATATTTGTATGTGCAATTAGCCGAATATATTTAGTGCAATTGAATCAGCAGACTTACCTCGGATTCCGATGTTGGAGCCAGCATCTCAAGCCGACGATCTTTGGCTAGAGGAGGGAAAAGGCATAAAATAGCACAAAAAAAAACATACACAACCGCTCGCGTCGCGCACTCTGAAACCAATTTCCAACCAAAAAAAATCAATTGCTGAAGGCTCTCTATCTATCAATCCTAACGCACCCTTACTGGGACCTTCCCCCACTTGTCTCCCCGCTGCCGCCGTCTCCAAGGTTGCTCCGTTATGCCGTCTCAGATTCTTAAGCTCTTCCTCGTCTTCTTCGCTTTCGTCTGCATTGATCTGGAAAGAGTGCAGCCGCTGCTTCTGATGCGCCTGGTTCCTTCCGTTGTTTCTGAGCGCAATGATTTGGGACAAGCGCTGATGTAATAGCGTACCAGCGTCGCCGCACTTGCTGCTGGTCTGTTCTTCGCTGCTCTCCTCTGCAGTTGTCGTAGATGTATGGGAGTATGTGGGGTACGGGGAAAGATCTTTGTGGATTCTTTACGAAGATATTTAAATCTGTTGCCGCCGTTTACGTCTTTTGTTTGGTTGGATATGGTTTTAGTTTGTTGATTAGTTTTGTTTTATATGTATTAAAACTTTCACTCTTGAAGTATTTTTGATTGTCGCCTCGGAGAAGTTTTTATTGTCGATCAAATGTTTGCCGAAACCAGAACAAAAAGAAAGGAGTTTTTTATTTTTTTCTTTCGTGCCACCACCCTCGCGTTTAGGTAATTCCATCCAGAATGCTTTGCCCTTCAGCTCGGATGCTGTGATAGGCCTTCCGATGGTCTGCTTTTACAAATTGTCATTCGCTTCGGCTATTTTAAGCTCGCGATCGAGATCTGCTGATGCTTAGATACACTTCGCCTCATTAGAATATGACCACAACAATCCTTTCGGTGGAATATTCTTTAGATGGCGATACTTTGAGCTTAGATCGAACATATTTATCGTTTGCTTCGGCAACTGTAAATCTTTCATAGTTCCTTAGGTCCATTTAGCTTTAACAAATCTGCTAAGCTTTTATTCATAAGCGTTATGGAAGACCCTTCATCCAAAAATGCGTAACACTTTACTTTTCTACCATTCGCATGTAGCTTTACGGACAAGATTTTGAACAGGATCTTCGAACTCTTCGCATGCATTGCTGTACCTGTAAACGCAAGGCCCTTGTTAGATACCTCAGTATCCAAGTTTTCTATAACTTTGTGAAGTAATTTATGAACACGTTTGGTGCAGCCTTTTGCGTCACACTGATGATGTATTTTTCAGTCTTTATTTTAAATGCAACCATTTGATCCAACTTTCCCTCGCGGATATTTGGAAATTCTCTAACACGACTAATCTGGCTTTTGACTAGCCTCTCTGGTCTACCAAAATTCTGTTTCAGAGATTCTATTATGATTGCAACATTCTTACAATGAATAAGCAAACATTCAACTGTTTCTTTTGCTTTGCTTTTGAATTTTGTCGATCAGAACACTGATATTCAACAGTGGTCATGGCAAAGGCCTCATTGAACATTGGCTACTGCTGCGGGTGTCGCCGGGTGGGGCGTACCAGTTGTGTGTGTGGCTGCTGGTGCCGGAGGTTGTGGGTTCGAACCCACCTCAGACCATCTAATAGAAAAAGTTTTTTCTTTCTTTAGAAAAAGCTTTCACACACCCGGTCACCTTCACCAACTACTGGCGCCAGCTGTGAAGTAACTACCCATGAAAAAGCAAAAATTTTCTAACTATTGCCGTTCGGATTCGGCGTTAAACTGTATGTCCCTTTCTTTTGTGCGAAGAATTATAAGCACACACGCCAAGAGATTGAAAGAAGCTTGGCCCTGGCCCTCCTTTGGAGTTGCTGTTTGAGCCAATTTACTGCTCCGGTGTACCATCAAAATCTGGCAAATCTTACAATTTGTGATTTGAATCTTGTTGAATAATATCAGCCTGCTCTTCTGGTGGTGTTGTCTCATTTGATGCATTCACAACACTGGCTGCTGACAACACTGACTCTTCAGCTGCTCTCTTTATCCTTCCACCAGCGGAGATAACTTCAATCAGGAGATTGGTTTTCTCCATTTGAATCTCATTCATTCTCAAAATTTCCACCTGTAATGGTTGCATTTATATCCTATTCATTTGTTGAAATTCTTGCTCGTGGGATTATTTTGAGCACCGCCCGCCCCCATTGAGACGTCTACATTGGCGGTCCCGCCATTACCTGTATCTTCGTCAGTGCCACTCATTTTGCTTTAGATCTGATCAGCACCATCAGACAGATAACCCTTTCCCCAAATCAACAATCAATAGGCACTTACCACTCAGTTTGCCACAAGCCAATCAAACTCAATGAGTCCAAACAGTTCAATTTCTGATTCCAAGAATTTCGTCATGTGTGTATATGTGTGTCTTCAATTTCATCAGCCAGTCACACACATAAACATTCGTCTTCACAGTCAGACGCCTGCCCGTAGACTTCCTCTACGTTAGAGCGAGATGACTATATGTGCACACTCCACAAACCGCGTGCACACACACACCCACAATTTCTGTGCGTCTCCTCCAAGCCACCAGACGCACGCACCACGCTGGTCTCCAGTAATCTGCAGTCGTGCAGATCAGGTTTCCACCCACAACACAAGTCCCTGCTCGTCCTCTTGCGGGTTCGCTCCTTTAGTACAGCCTGCACCACGAGTCCACGCCCGTCTTCATGCAGGCCTCCGAAAGATTCACTATACACGCCTCAAAGGAAGCGAAATAAAGTTGTTGATTCCAAAACGGGTAGATATGCTGATAAAACGACTTCAATTGGGTGTGATTAAATTAAGAAGGGGTTTTCATTATTATGAAACAATAGCAATTATAAAAATGAATTAAAAATAAGAGCAATACATACGCTTCGTTTCTCTTCGCCGCTTTTTTAAGAATAACATATATTTATCGATACATACGATAGCTTATTTGTGAAGTGACCGTACTTCACGTCAATAGAAATATCAAGAAATATTTCAAATAAAGCGGCTGCAAATTTCAATTAAGGCGGCAGTTACAATTTGACGATAAATTCAAGTTCCATCGGAATCCTCCGCAACACTCGCTATCCTTTGTTTTTTCACTAACTGAGCAGGCAACTCCAGCCTGTTCAGACTTCCATTATGTGATGTTGAAACTAATCCAGGGCCCCAGTCTATTTGTGCTCAGTGTGCTCTAGAAGGATTACGAGAGTGGATTGTTCTGTGCTCTGCTGTACCCGTAGAGCCTGGTGCCACCTCCGCTGCTCTGGCCTAACAAACCCAAGCGGACACCAACACAAATTTCTCATGCCCTACTTGCATTTCTGTAAATAACAAACACTCTCAAAGTACACAAATCGCTCCAGTCTAACTTATTTCCCCCATAACTTCCCCTGCAACTCGCAGTAATAGTACACCTACTGCCACACCTACTATATACTCCGCACCTCCCACTGACAGTACCCAGAAAGATTTCACAATACTCCAGTGGAACTGTAACGGCATTTTGATTACATGTCACGAGAGGAATAACTCTAGCAGCCCTGAAAGAGACGAAGCTTACCAGCAGAAGCTCTTTGATCTCGTCTGCAAACTTCTCCTTGATCAGACAAGATAGGGATAGAAATAAAGAGGGTGCGCTCGCATTCCTAGTCCACAACTCGGTTACATACAGACCACTGTCAATACCCAGTTACGAAGAGCACATTGAAGTGCAGGGCATCGCCGTTAAATGTGGAATAGATGAAATAAACATAATAAATGTCTACTGGATTCCGACCCGACATCCAGAATCTGCTAGTGGGAGAGCTTCGTCTAATACTCGGCGACTTTAATGCCCACAGCGATGACTGGTTTTCAGCACTGGGCTGCGAACTCATAGAAGAACAGATAGATACCTCGGACATCTGCACTCTAAATGAGGATCACGCAACACGTATAACAGCTACGTGGCGGAGCTCGCCAGACCTCACCATAGCGATTCCAGCAATGAATCGCTACCAGTTGGCACGATGAAGTCCCACTAGACTCGGATCATATTCCCATCACAATCAAGGTCACAAAAGATGCGGATTTCATATCCACTGAAAACCGAACCTTTGTGAACTTTGGTAAGTCCAATTGGGAAAGATTCGAAAATAATACGGAGGCAGAGTTTGACTTGTTATCCCCACAACTTGCGTCCAGAAAGGAGAACTCACCTTCAGCAAAATTATCCAGAAGGCAGCAAAACGCAACATTCCAGCAGGACGTATCCCAAAATTTCGCCCGAATTTCCCAACCGAAGCACTCATCATAGCCGAACGAAGAGACAACCTGAGGAAAATAGTTGCCTCCAACCCGGAAATCAAGACCCTTACCGAGGAAATCTCTAGGTTCGTAACATGGCTCCAGAAACTGGAAGAGCTAGACAAAGACTCGAGGAAACTCTAGAGCACGATCAAACAATTAACAAACCCTCTCAAAAATAATCTTTTCTCTGTATCGTTCGACGGTATGACTCCACCAAACCCTATAAAATGCGCCATTGCCTTTAACAGGCAATTTGCCCCCCACCCAGAAAGGACCGATAAACGGAAACGGAAAACCCTTAGAATGATCCCTAACTCAACACAGACGAGCACCACATATTCTGAGCATACAATCACTGGCAATTCCCAATATCTGGAAGACCGGAAAAGTCATACCAATCCCCAAACCAGGTAAACCATCAGATCAAGGCTCATCATATCGCCCTATAGCCTTACTTTCTCTAGTGATAAAGATCATGGAAGCACTGCTTTTACCGACTCTGAAGCAACACCTATGCCATGCTAATTCCCAACATGGCTTTAGGTCAGGACGAAGCACCACGTCAGCGCTCTGTGAACTGACAACAGCAGTCGCGGCAGGACTAAACTCCATACGCCCACACGAGAGGTCAATAGTAGTGACAGTAGATCTATCCAAGGCGTTCGATAGGGTCAGCCACAGTGTTTTGCTGAAGGACCTCACACACAGCAACCTCCCAAACCCTGCAAAGCGATGGCTCTCGAACTAGGAGGCCGACAAGCCCAGATCGAGTTCAGGGGAGCCAAATCGAAAACGAGAGAAATCAAACAAGGAGTCCCGCAAGGAGGATTCCCGTCCCCCTTATTGTTTAATTATTAAGTGCAGGTCCCCACCAGGAGATATTAAGCTAAAAGATCGCTGTTCTATAATCTCAACCGGGAGAAACAGTTTCCCCGGGAGACTTAGAACAGAGAATAAACTTAAATCTGCCCAGCCTCAACGAATTCTTTAAAACCAGGAATCTTAGCCTTTCAGCCCCAAAATCGTCCGCCACCCTCATCACCTCCTGGACCAAGGAAGTCACGATGACCTTGGACATCCATATAAATAGTCAAACAGTCCCTACTGTAAAATACCCCAGAATTCTAGGAGTCACGTTCGACCCCCTACTAACCTTCTCCAAACACTCGGAGGATGTTGTGAAGAAGGCGAGAAGTAAAACAAAAATCCTCAAAACCATTTCAGGAAGCACATGGGGCAAAGACAAGGAATCAAGGACAAGGATCTCCACCATCTGGTCTCTCACCAGGAGGTACAAGAAGCAGGCAGCGCCCAAACTTCCAATCCGCAAAGCTGACGGTACTTGGGCCAAATCTCCGCAGGAAAGGGCAGAAGCATTTGCGGTAAACTTAGCGGACAGATTTACGCCCCTCGAAACGACTTCGGTCAGCCGCAGGAGGCTTGTAGATCAAGTTCTTGACACCCCAGGGCAGCTAACGCCCCCAGTCCCAATTTTCAACGCGGCACTGCGACTGGGTCACTTTCCGAAGGCGTAAAAAAAGGCTTCGATCGTAATGATCCATAAAGCTGGAAAAAGCCCGTATGAGGTCGATTCATACCGTCCGATCAGCCTCCTATCCACAATAGCAAAACTTTTCGAGAGGTGTATTCTAGCCCGAATCATGGCAATCGATGGGGTGAGAGGCAGAATACCTCCTTTTCAGTTCGGGTTTAGAAAGTCACACGGAACCCCTGAGCAGCTGAATAGGGTCACAAAATTCATTCTTGACGGATTCCAGGCTAAGGAGTTCTTGGTTGCGCACTACCTGGACATAAGGCAGGCTTTTGATAGTGTGGCATGTTGGACTACTATGTAAGGTAAAAAACATCTTACCGCCTTAACTATACACCCTTGTGAGAAGCTCTCTATCAGACAGGACCTTCTCGGTAGTATTGGAAGGGGCTGTTTCCAGCGTGAGGGTAATACGCGCTGGTGTTTCTCAAGGAAGTGTCCTTGGAACAACAATCTACTCTCTCTACACTTATGTTATGCCTACCGGAAGAACAATACCCATTGAAGACCCCCAAGACTTACTCGTTGCAAAATTTGCGAACGATACAGCTTTTATGGCGAGAGACTCATGTATCTATGATGCGACTGATGTCGTCGCACAATATTTAAATCGATTCAGCAGATGGGTGAAACGATGGAACATTGACCTTAACCTAGCTAAATGTGTCAGTGTAACATATACACTTCAACAATCAGCTATTACGTCACTTACCTGGACATAAATACTTTGGAATATATCTGGACAAGCGCCTTACATATGGCAGAGTAAAGAAAGTGGGATGGCTTCTCTCTAGCAGAAACAAGCTGTCACTCCGAAATAAGGTGCATATATACAAAGCTATCATAGCACCTGCCTGGGATATGGAATCGCTGCGAAATCACATCTGAGAAAGCTTTGTGTCCTTCTGTCAAGGTGTCTGCGCAGACTATCGGGAGCACCCTGGTATATGTGCACAAGACATTTGAAGAGTGGCCTCAGTGTGCCCAAGATTTGTGACGTAATCAATAAACAGGCAGGTGATTACGTGGAGAGACTAAGAAGTCGTCCCAATACACTAGCCAGAAGACTCCTGCGCAGACGAAAGAAAGCAGGAAGTAGAGTAAGACGACGCCTCAAAAAACTTTTCCCTAGGGAGCTTCCCAACAGACAAATAGCACAGATAACAGACTTAGCAACTACCTCCCATTCAATAAACTTGACACCAAACATATTTTATATCGTCACAAAACAACTCGCTCATAATCAGACACATTACACCTGCAATCTAACTTACATAAACAGATAAGTTAGGAAAATATCTACACAATCTAAATTAAGTTGCCAACTTTACACAAGGTGACAGAAAATTTAGAAACTAAATAAATAATAAGAAATAAATAAAAAATTACGGCGGAGAACAGTTGCGTGTTTTTTCAAAAGCAATTATTATATTCAAATAATTGTTAATTATTTATGTAGCCAACAACAATATCGCCATTCATGCAAAAGTTTAGCCACTAGCTAAATAAGAATTAATAGTACAAATGTTGCATTAAATGTGTTTCTTATTATTAAAAGATTAGGTTCTAATACCGATGTGCTCAAATGGTGGGAAAAATTACTATAAATGCCCAAAACTGTATGAATTATGGAAAGTAGTATTAGCAGTTCCTTGTTCATAAATGTCGAACGATTATTCTCTGGTGTAAAAATTTATAATGAATCCATTAAGAAACAAATTGGACGCAAACATTTTAAACGCAATTATGATACTAAGATCAATCATAAGTAATTTTCTTTTCAATTAAAATAAATATTTAACGGGTTTGAATCCGAATCGCAACCGGACCGAATCAAAACGGATAACTGTAACCGATAAAATTTTATTTTAATGACTGCAACCGAAACCGATATTTCTTTCGGTTGTAATCCCTGCTTTGAGCATTATGAAACTTGTTTCAAATCAAAGTCTAAAGAGTTAGTTTATTCATCTAACCTTTTGTATTAATTTAGCAACGGGCATTGTGAGTACAAATCATAATATTTTATATCATCCACTATTCTTTGCGAACTATATATAAATCAGGGCTGCAAACCGGTTTTGAACCGAACCGGTTCGAACCCGGAATTCCGGCTTTTTTTTTTACTGTGAACCAAACCCTGAACCGAACCACGGGGACAAAAATAGTTGAACCCGAACCCATTCCGAAGCCAAGCTTTTGGTTCGGTTAAAAAAAAAAATTATTGACATTAAATTTATTTGGGTACGCTTGCATGTACGCCACAACAGAGTCGACAATTAGAAATATAACAATACTGAAAGTCGGTCAAACCTGACTATGAAATACATACTTTGCTCTTACGTCCAGTCAAACATATTAATTTGTAATATACAAATTCAATGTAAATAGCTATGTATGTACAGCGTACAGTGTGCAGTGTATTGAACGTTTTATTTTTCATCTTATACATATGCGCCCGTTTCAATCTAAACCAGGGGTGCCCAGAATGAGCTTACGAGCTCGTGAAAGTCAATACAAATGCACAAAATACAACTCAAGCAAGAAGAACTACAAGAAATAGATAGAGAAAACCGATTTTTGTTTGTTTGTGTGAGTGTGGTCATTGCTGTCTCAGCAGCATTGTTGTTGCTTTTTAATTTGCCAGTGACATAGGAGAGAGAGAAGAGAGTCACCTATGATGTTGTTGTTGCAGGTCTGCACGCGCCAACAACAAAACCTTCGTTCGGAAAGAAAGAGAGGAGAGCACGCATATGAAACTGTTTTTGTTTTGTATAATGCCGTGTTTGTATATGGCCGCGTTTTTCGTATGCCCGCGATATTTGTTGTTTTTGAGCACAATTCCAAGTGAGTTAATTTGCGACGCAAATTATTATGAGACTGGCGCCAATTGCCGAAAAAAAATCTCGAAGCAAGGGTTTGCCCACCATTGCCCACAAACGATAACTAGCGTTTTGTGTATCGGGCGCTAAGCAAATTTGTGTATGCTTAAGCAAAAATATATACATACATACATACATACATACAGAAGCGAGTGCCGCGCGCCAAAAATTTGCCCAAAGAAGAATTGAAAACGAAAGAGACAAAAACATGTGTATACAAATCAACTGTTTAAGAAGTTTGGCTAAGGAGATGCTCAGCAATGACATCAAATTTAATATATACGAAATTTACATACAATGTGAGCACTGATAAATCAGAATGTCACGAATGTAAACTCAAGATGACCGGCCGTCATGCAGCTAATTTGATGCGGCACCTTGAACGAAAACATAAAACATTTTTGAACAAATTATTTTGAAAAAAAAGTTCCAAGTGTGGCAAACCAACACCAATCTATGCTCAATTTCGTGAGTGAAAGACTGATCAAAGTGAAAATCTCCAAAGAAGCTATATCGGATGCTTGTGTAGAGCTTTTAACAAAGAATGGTCGGCCTTTGAAGATGCTAGAGGATTCAGGCTTCCGTAAAATCATTGAGCCTTTGTGCAATGCCTTTGAGCCGCCACTTGCTATAAACAGGCAAAACATTAGAGATGTAATTGCATTAAAAGCTCAACGCATACGAGAAAGCATAATCAATGTTTTGCAGAATCGGTAAGTTCAGAAAAAATATGTCTGTACATACATATCTACATTCATGCATACATACATGGCTAGCTAAATATTTGTATGTATGAATTCACTTGCATATATACATATGTATATATGTATGTACATACCAGAATCGCCAATTTAGCTTTTTTTCCCACCAGACATAGCTATTTTGTAAGCTCGCAAACTGGAGCCTGCAATTTTAGCTAATTATTTGACATTGTTTAGCTATTTAACAGTCGATATCTGGTGGGAAAAATATCTAAATTTTCACTGCTGATACATATGTATGTACATATGCCGAAAATCGACGTACATGTTTATGCATTCATGTGTATGTATATATTTTTGCGGGTGTGATGTACTCGTGATATATATGTATGTAGTATTTGGAAGCCAATAAATTAATTGACAATTAATAAAGCATAATATTTTCTGTGTTATTTCAGATTGATATCCATCAAAGCCGATTGTGTTAGTCGTTTAGACCGGTCGATAATTGGCATAAATGTGCAAATTATTTTAGAGGGTGAACTGAAGATCTATACACTAGCAATGAAAGAAGTCCATAACCAGCACAGGAGCGCCAATCTCACATCAATTATAGTCGACGTCTTACAGTCCTACAATGTATCTATGCGTCAGGTGTACACCTATACAGTTGACAACGAAGCCAATATGGTTCGTGTGGACGATATAATGGAAAACATTTGCAAAGCTGAACTGGATGATGCTGAGGGTGAATGCAGTTGCGACGCACTCAGTATGGTAGATATGGATTTACAGGATAATCAGATAACTACAATACGTTGTGCAGCGCATACGCTTAATTTAGTTGCCTTGGATTTCTTGAAAGAATTACATATTGATATGTCCAGAATTAGATTAGTTTGCAAAAAACTACGAACTCCCACATGCCTCAATTTGTTCCTTGCAAGCAATTTAAAGAAACAAATTCTCGACTGTCGAACTCTACATTAAAAATGTGCGAACGCCTACTCGATCTGAAAGATTTTTGCATTGAGCATTTGAGCGATATAAAATCGTTACACTTAAGCCAAGCAGAATGGCAAAAAGTAGATGCCGTTTTTTCAGTACTACGTCCACTGTATGACGCTTCCTTAAAACTTCAGAAATCTGATCTCCTGCCTAGCGACTTTTTTGTTATCTGGTCGATGTTGTCCGACAGAGTCTCAAAATCACCAGGCAGGTTTAATGCCATTTTGTTTAAAATTCTAGAAAGACGTTCCAAATTTGTCATAAAATCTCCACCCATACTAGCCTCTGTGTTTCTAGACCCTCGATTCCAAAGTCTATTAAGTGATTCGCAAAAGCTAGAAGCCAAACAACACATTGGTAATATTTTTCATAGACTTCAAAGCTTAAACAGTGTTGAGGTTCCGAATTTGGCTTTGTCATTATCTATTTCAGAAGATGACGATGTAGAAAGTTATCTCCGCAATGTTAACGAACAGCAAAGTGTTTCAAAAAATAAAACGATTAATGACATAATTAGAGCCTTCGATGGCATTGATTGAGAACTGTCTAAGTCCAACATTTTAAAGTTTTGGACATCTCATCAATGTAATCAGCTTAAAGCTGTTGCGCTAACTGTCTTATCAGTGCCATCCACTCAAGTCTCAGTTGAAAGAGCTTTTTCCACCTTAAAATTTATTTTGTCTGATCAAAGAAGTAGCATAGACAGTCAACTACTCGAAGACATACTACTCATAAATTTAAATTAAAGATTAATATTACACTTAAGTAAACAAAAATAAAAAACTGAATACTTTTTTGTATATTAATAAAATTTATTGTTATTTTAAATATATTGGGTAAAACGTGTAACGAACCAAGGTTCGAACCAAAACCAAAGCTCGAAAACCTCGAACCTCAAATTTCCGAACCTTAACCGTTGGTAAATTTTGGTTCGAACCTGCAAACCGGAGGTTTGGGTTTGCAGCCCTGATATAAATCAGACTAACTTTTTGGAAGTATTTTGTTTGAAATCCATAAACTTCTTTCGGCATTTTTAGTTCTGTATATTAGTTGTGGACGTAAGTCGATAGCTTTCACGTCATTACGGTTTAATAAAATGTAAGTGATGGTTAAAATTTTGTGTAATTTGTTATATTATCATATTAAAAATATTTTTAGGATGTATATGGGGCTTAGTGACCTGTTTTCGATTTTAGTCAAAATTTGCATCTGGCTGGCTCAAGGTTAATGGTTGATTATAATCCAATATAAACACAAATCAACAGATATTAATTACAACATTTTGGATGATGCAAACTTTGACTAAAATCAAAAACAGGTCACTAATAGAGTTTGGTTGTTCATAAGTACGTGAACAAAATTGAGTTGTTCTTTAAACTGAACAAGTTCATTCAATTGTTCATTTTTGTTCAGCGAGTCTTGTTCAGTCTATTTTTTTCAATCTATCTTGTTCTGAGTTGTTCTTGCTCTGAGTTGTTCTCGAGTTGTTCTTGAGTTGTTCTTGCTCTGAGTTGTTCTTTAGTTGTTCTAAGAGCTGTTCGGTCTCTTTTGCTCAGAGAGTTGTTATGTCTGTCTCGCTTTGGGAGTTTGCTCTGCCTTGCTCTAAGTGATGTTCTGTGTTCTTGGAGCTTCTCAGTCTCTCTTGCTTTTTCAGTTGTTCTTTGTGTCTGTACGTACAACTATAACAAGTATGGCGCCAACATTTATATAACAGTTAGCGCGAGAGTTAAAGACACACATACACACAAATTTCGTATGAGAGAGAGAGTTGAACTCCCGAAGTGAGCGAACGCGATTTCTAAGTGCTCCGACAAATCAGCCAAAAAAACACAAAAAAAAACCGCGACAAGTGCATATCTTTCGTGCCCAGTGACACAGTAGTGCTGCCTTGGCCCAAGAGGCAAACATTCAAGGGCAAAAAGCGCCCAGTGCAGCTGGAAATAGCACAAAAGTCTTAAAACTTTCTAAACGAACTTTCTGTGCGCGCTAAGTCGACGGTCGATTGTTTATGCTCTGGCTACAACCGCAGTCTGGAATCTAATCTGCACCACCGCACGCTCAGAGCGGCGGAACGGCACTTGTTTTTTCTTTATGCGCGAGTGTGTAAGTGTGTGAGAAGTGCGCTCAGTCGATAGTGCAGTGCATTACAGGCGATCGATAAAGCAGTGCGGATCGATAAGGCAGGCAGTTCCGGCCCACCCAGAGACAATAGACCACACGATAGAGACGGAACTATCGCACGATTGTACTACTAACGCAGAGGAAGTACTAACTGCACTTTCCCGTGTTCACGTCGATAAAGCGACTGGGCCAGACGGTATCCCAACAAAAGCTGTAAAAATTATCGTGGGAGCACAGCCGGACGTTTTTGCTGATCTCTACAACCAGTGCATTAGGGAGGGAGTCTTTCCATCAAGATGGAAGCTTCAAAGACTGGTTCTGCTCTCAAAGGGGGACAAGAATATGGAGAACCCCTCTGCATACAGACCATTGTGCATGCTAGATGTCGTCGGCAAACTGTTCGAGCGCATCTTATGCAACCGTCTAGAGGCGGAATAGTAAGAACGGCACGGCCTCTCAAGCCGGCAGTTCGGCTTTAGAAATCAGCGTAGTACATTAGACGCAATTTCGATGGTGGTGCACACAGCCCGCAGGGCCACAGCTGGAAGAAGATGGCGTGGTGGTAGTAAGAAGTATTGCCTGGTTACGACGCTTGACGTGAAGAACGCATTTAACTCCGCTCGCTGGGAAAAAATACTCCAAGCACTCACTCGTCTTGGTATATCGAAGTATCTGGTGAAATTGGTAGCCAGCTACTTCGAAAACCGTATTCTGCTTTACGACACATCAGATGGGAGGCAAACTTACGGAGTCACAGGCGGCGTGCTACAGGGCTCAGCTATAGCGCCGATTTAGTGGAACGTGATGTATGACGGAGTTCTTAGGCTAGCTACACCGATAGGCCTCAGCATTGTTGGTTTTGCAGATGACATCGCGATCGTCGCAGTAGCCAAAAAACTGGAGGACGTTCAGTGTAGAACCAACGACGCGATATGCGGGTGACCGATTGGCTAGAGGACAACGGGTTGAGCCTGGCTCCCAATAAAACCGAAGCGGTCCTTATAAGCAGCAGGAAACGTGTGGAAACTGCCAACATAAGAGTCGGAGACCAGCACATCATATCGAAGGACGCCATAAAGTACTTGGGGGTTATGCTGGACCATAGGCTTAACTGTTAAAGCCACCTAGCGTACGTGGAGGAAAAGGCCACCAAAGCAACGAATGCCTTATCTGGGATTATGGCGAACATCGGTGGACCTCGACAGCGTAACAGATGGCTGATCTGCAACGTAGTCAGGTCGATCATAATGTACGCAGCACCGATATGGGCCCCTGCAATGACCGTGCCATCATACAACCGCGGATGCAAAAGCGCGTACAGGAGGTGTGCTCTCCGAGTCACCTGCAGTTTCCGGACTGTGTCGGAGGACGCGGCGCTAGTCTTAGCAGGAATGGTGCCGCTTGACCTGTTAGCGATGGAAAGCAGTGAAGCAGATGAGCATCGACGAGAGAAGACGATGACGCAATGGCAGGCGAGGTGGAGTACTACCACCAGCGACAGCTGGACAACAAAACTAATTTCGGACATAAAGCCGTGGTTGGGTAAACAGCACGGACAAACCGACTTTTACCTATCACAGGTACTGACCGGACATGGATGCTTCAAATCTTATCTCTATAGATTTAAGCATGAGACAGATCCGTTTTGTACACACTGTACGCGGACCGTAGAAGACGCAGAACATATATTCTTTGTCTGTCCGAGACTCGCTGCCGAACGGGAAGAGCTATGCCTAGCTATTGGGAGACCATTCACAGTCACTGACTTGATGGACATCCTACTTAGCTCGCAAAACCATTGGAATGCAATATGCACCATGGCTGCAGGTTCTAAAATCCTTGCGTCGCGCTGAACGACAGCGCAATTCGACTTCAACCCCTAGATAGGAATCTAGTGGCGGCCTTCGTGCCATCTCCCCCTTGTGAAGTAATACTTAGCGGTGGTTCCGCAAAAGGGAAACGGAGAGTAGGGGTGGTTTTAGTGGGTGAGGAACTCCAAGTCCCACACTTTAAGGCTTTCAATGTTTTCCCCCCTATAATTATATAAAAAAAAAAAAAAAAACACGAATTTCGTATGTGTGTACAACAAAAAAGGAATGCTAAAACAACAAAAACAGTCAGTGCAACCGAAACCAACCCCTTAAAAATGACGGCAAAACAAAAACAACACAAAAATACGTGCGCTCACACATCCTTCCGCCATAGACCTAGAACAGGTGAACCAAAACAACTGAACAAGAAGATCTGAACAAGAACAACTGAACAAGAGCCACTGAACAGGAACAACCGAACAAGAACAACTGCACAAGTGAGCAGTTTGAGTGAGTTTGACTCACTTAAAAAAAAAGAACAAGTGAACATGTTCAGTGAAAAGAACAACCTTTACCCAAAACTAGTCACTAAACCCCATATACATATGAATAATGGTCGGTACGCCATGTAATAAATCCCTATTAAAAAATAAAAAAAAATCGCCTGTGTATTTACAAAAAAAACTCTTGGCCCTACTAAGTAGGATCATTGGACGGATTGCCCAACCACCTAGCAGTAGCCATAGCAACAGAATTAATTACTGCAAATTGGTAAGCAAACACCTTCAAAAATACCATAAACAAAATTCAGGCTGCGAACTTACAACATTGAAATTCCTGTAAAGACTTATTCGCCTACTGAATTAGCATAAATACCAACTGGTAGGTTGTTTGAAGTGTGAACAGCAAAAACAAAGTCCGCTGATGAGAGAATTCGGTGATTCTCGAAACAGCGATCGTTGTAAGCACGTACCATACATTCTTCTTCTTCTTTATTGGCCCGATGTTGCATCACAGCCGCTTGACGGTCTTGGCCTCTACAATGAATGCCCTCCATTGTGCGAGCTGGCACCAGTTGTTCACACCAAGGCTGGAAATGTCTTTCGCACTTGATCATCCCATCTTAGTGGTGGGCGACCCCTCCTGCCTTGTCCTCCAAAGTCAGCCGCCTTCGCTTTGTACGTCTTTTTTACTGGAACTTCTTCATCCATACGGATTACATGTCCTAACCAGCGCAGCCGCTGTTGCTTTATGCGCTTGACTAGACTGATGTCCTTATAGAGCTCATACAGTTAATGATTCATTCGAATGCGGTATCCATCGCCAACTTTTAAAGGTCCATAGATCCTCCGAAGGATTTTTCGTTCAAACACGCCAATCGCCTTCTCATCCGCTGCTGTCATTGTCCATGCTTCTGCGCCGTATTGCAGGATTGGGATGATGTGCGACTTGTATAGCACTATTTTTGTTCTTCGAGAAAAGGCTCTGCTCTTGAAATCCCTACTGAGCCCGTAGTAGAATCGGTTTCCAAGAGTAATTCTTCTTCGGATCTCCAGGCTGATGTTCTTGTCGCCGGTAATCATCGTCCCGAGGTAGACAAAATCCTCTACAACCTCAAAGTTGTACTCCCCCATAGTAACAAATTGTTCAAGACGCGTAGACTTCTTGTCCGTGGATACTGGGTACTTCGTCTTGTCCTCGTTTACCGCTAAGCCCATCAGTGTAGACTGCTTCTCAATCTCTGAAAACGCCCTGCTTACCGCCCGTTCGTTTTTGCCGATAATATCAATATCATCGGATGCATCACATGCACCTTACCAACTCCTTGCCTCCTGCCTTAAACAGTTCAGCTGGCAGGTCATATGCTCCTGCTGATTTGTTGTTCATTAGCCCTTTTATGGCTACACAGACTTCTTGGTGGTCTGGTGGGTCTATCTCTATGTTGTCGATTGGTGGCGTCGCTACTTCTCCAGAGGCGGTAATGTGTTCGTTGTCGACTCCCAGCACGTTGGCGAAATAGCTTCTCCATTTGTCTAGCGCCACTTGCGAATCTGTGACCAGATATCCATTTTCGTCCTAGCATTGTGTGACTCCGGGCTTGAAACCTTCAGTTAGTCGTTAAATCTTTTGATAGAATTTTCGAGTCTCACTCATGCCGAATGGCATCTCGACTTCCTCACGCATACGCCTTTCTCGCTCATTCTTTTTCCATCTCAAAAGGCGCTTCTCCTCTCTCCTTTTCTTCCGGTATTGCTCTTTAACAGCCCGCGTTGCTCCCTTCTACAGAGTTCTCCTGTAGGCAGCGTCTTTCTCTGCAGTAGCGTCGCGGAACTCCTCATCATACCAAGTCTGCTTTCGAGGGTGCTCGGCGTATCCGAGTATCTCCTTGGCTGCCGTGCTCATGGAGTGTGATATATGATTCCACTGTTTCCACTGCATACACCAGAAGGGAATGGTGAGTTTTCCCTGAGCAGTTGGGTGAGTTTAGCTGTGTAGGCTTCAGAGGTCCGTTGTGATTGCAGCTTCTCGACGTGTACGAGTACGTGAGGCATGTGCCACACTGAGCCGCGTGCGTACTTCGGCTGCAACAAGGTGGTGATCCGAGTCTATGTTGGCACCTCGAATCGCACGCTCGTCTAGAACACTCGATGAGTGCCTTCCGTCGATCTCAACATGATCAATCTGATTTCGCGTTAGTTGATCAGGGGACTTCCAGGTCGCCTTAAGGATGTCTCGATGCTTAAACCTGGTACTACTTATGACCATGTTCCTGCCCGCTGCAAAATCTATTAACCTCTCTCCGTTACCGGAGGTTGTTTCATGAAGGCTAAATCGGCCGACTGTCGAGCCAAAAACTCCTCTCCCAAATTTAGCGTTAAAGTCGCCAAGTACGATATTTATGTCGTGATCGGGGCAGCGCTCATATAATTGTTCCAGGCGCTCATAGAATTCGACTTTTATCGAAGCGCCCTTGTCTTCCGTTGGGGCGTGTGCACAGATAAGACTAATATTAAAACATTTAGCCTTAAGTCTGAGTGCGGCTAATCGCATGTCCACTGGAGTGAAACTGATGACAGAGCGACGAAGTCTTGCACTGACTGCAAAGCCGCATCCAAACTCATGCTTGGAAGCATGCCCGCTATAGTAAATCTCCCAGGGTGCATGGGTTGTTCATGTTCTTTTCACCATACTCCCCTGTCCAATCCATCGCATTTCCTGAATTACGGTAACGTCCGATGAATATTTCTCAAGGACATTCACCAACTGGATATCAGCACCTTCTCTGTTGAGGGTGCATATCCTCAAATCGTGGTCCTTAAAACGTTTGCGTGGGTCGTCGTCAGAGGTGGTCCGTATCCGAGGCATACAAGCCGTATAAAGGGATAGATTTAGGGATATGTTTTTGGAATTTTTTAGGGCTATATCAATTAAAAAATTTATAGATCTGTCTCTTAAAAGGACAAATTGGCATCACTGCTTGCCGCGCCCGTTAAAACGTAACTTTTTCAACTTTTGTTCACCTTAAATCTACATCAGAAACTTACAAAAGAATGGGCGCTAGTATGACCTTACATTTTCCATACAAAAAATGAACACACATAAAACAATCAAATTTGACTGTTAGTTCCAGTCCCTCCACTCAATTTAAACTATACTGAAAGAGGGTCATTTAATTTTTTTATTTTTATAAGCTAGTGTAATCGGACCCAATTGTGTGGCACTCCATACATACAAAGGCATAAAAAATCAAATTTGAGATATATTATGGATTTATTTCAAGGAAACTATAAACATTAAGAAAGTAATTATTTTCTTTTTAATATTCGTGGAATTTGATTTTTAAAAAACGCACAAAAAGTACATACAGATATTGAAACAAGTTCGCGTGTTGTGAATTGTAACCAATACATTTAATATGAATAGTTGTAATGTTTATTGTAAAAATTCAAAGGTAACAATGCACACAAACACCTGAAGTATTTTTATTCCTTTGAAATAGCAAGTCATCGGCTCCGATTAATATACAAAGTAGACACAAAAAAATCTTACACAAAGTTACAATTAGTTTGATTTTGTTGACATATGAATGAATGTTAAAGATTTTATGCAGCATTTCAATATGCTCTTTTAATAAGTGTTATCGTACTGTCCCCTTATCAGGTGACCGTTTATTAAGTCTTTAATGAAAATAAAACAATATACATACACTAAAACTTTAACAACGAAATGTGCACCACACTGAAATACGTTAAAGACTGATGCACTCAAGTAGGTGTATAAAATAGAACCAAATATTTTTTTATTAATTGATAACATTGAACGCATTTCACATTGCTTCGTAAATTTCCACTACTCTCCTGCCGCTTATTGAAACAAATATTATTCAATAAAAACACTAGATTGTTATAGATGAACATTTATGACGACATTTCACAGACCTTTAATAAAATCGATTAACTCCTTATAATTACGTTTTAATATTCTATACTTTTAGAGTAGCGTGAAAAATAAGATGTTATATGTGAATGCATTTTGTATTGACAAGTTTATCATTAAAATTGTCAGTTTGCTCATTCAGTTTAATTTAACACCAACTAAACGCAAACTTCTCTGTACGCTCCACGGCGCGTTCCAAATGATGAACATTAATGAAACCAAACATTCCAATGTCTGCATTTCATGCTTATGGTAAATGCTCGGAAATAGTGTAAACTGTTTGGAGATATATATTGGTCTGGTTAAATATAAGAGATTGTTTGAAAATCATTATATCTTTGATACAGTTGATCTTTCTTTGCTGTGTCATATTTTACACGTTTGAAGTGGAAAGGACAAATTGTACATACAAAATGGTAAACTGGAATTGTTATAAACTTATCTTATATTACAATCGTTACATAAAATATTGAGTGAATAAGAACATTAACATCAGGACTGAAAACACCAACAAACACATCTAAAAAAATCATAATTTCATATTGTACTATTTTCCATTTATAACATTAAAGAGGAAATTTCAAACTGATTTTGATCAAATTTATTGGAGGTTCACATGCTTTAATCATGAGTATTCAAAATATTTATAACCTCACAAAACAAAAATATTTATACCATGGTGGCATCAAAGGATGTTGCATATACATTTACTATTTGCTTTTCTAATTACACAGACGCACAAAAATCCAAGTTTTCCAATTTTAAGATATTTGCCCACTTCTCTTAGTCTTGATACTGAATTTGATTTCTTTTACTTTGCTTTGACCAAAAAAGATTTTAGAATTAAGGAGCAGCTTTTATAGGGTTCGTTTTTAGAACTTTTTATCATTGTATAATTTCCGTATCCGTCAGATATAACTCTTAACCTATTTGGAAAAAAGAATTTTAAAAAAACTTTAAGACTTACTAACGGAAAATTTGGAATAGTTTTATATATAACGTCGTATGTGTTCCAGAGATCTCAAGAGATTTTCGTACAAATGATTTGATGTGGAACTAAACTAGGAGGACTTTAAATATGAAATGATAAGAATAAGGTCGGCTACTAATCTACTTGGCCTTGAGTAGCCGGACATATATGTGGCACATCACATATAAAGGCAAGCAGTTTTAATTCGATATGCAAGCGTTTATA
Organism: Lordiphosa magnipectinata; assembly: GCA_037044535.1. Lineage (NCBI taxonomy): Eukaryota > Metazoa > Arthropoda > Insecta > Diptera > Drosophilidae > Lordiphosa > Lordiphosa magnipectinata. The sequence goes on from JBAMBO010000828.1 coordinate 745,108, forward strand.
ACAAAATATCTAGAGATTTCTGGAACACACCCGAATTTATGTAATTGCTTTCCATTAATAAGAATTTTAAAAAAAATTGTAAACTTACATCCGACTCCAAACTTAAAAAGTATCTAATTTTAGTTGGTTCCCAAGTTACGAAATTACTTGATTTACTGTATTAAGCAGTAAATAACACATAAAATAGTTACAGAGTTATGGAGTTTTTTCTCATTTATTAAAGTTAATTTTTGGGAAAGTAACTATCTGTGATTTTTTGGAATGTGAATTCGATATAACTTTAAGAAGGCAGTTATTTTGTGATTGAACAAAGTGAAGAGTTTGTGTCCCTTGTATCGTTTTGTCCGTGATTTAAAAAATTATGTAGCCGTGTTATAGTGGCCGGGAGTGGTGCAGCGGTAGTGCGTGTGCCTGCTGGTGCGGGAAACGTGGGTTTTGCCCCGCCTCGGAACATCTAATTAAAAGTTTTTTTTACTTTACCAGCTATTGGCGCCAGCTGTGAAGTGACAAGCTATGTAAAAGCTTCTCAAACTTCGCCATTCGGATTTGGCAATAAACTGGCAGTCCCTTTCTCTTGTGCGATAATTTAAAGCACACAAGCCAAGAGATTGAGAGAAGCTCGCTTGGCTTGGACTTAGATCTTTAGGGCTGTAAAGCCAAGTATTTATTTTTTATTATAGTGATTTGATAAGTATTATGTATATTCCGCCCAGATTGCAGACTAAAACGTTCCTAAACTAAATTAAAGGCTATGATGTATTAACAATATCCATCAATCAATTGATTTATTTAAAAGAAACCAAATTCGGTATTAAAACCATTAAATTATAATGGGCAACGGTTAAGAATCTAAGGTACCTCCAGGATGTCTTTGTCAATGTTACTTAGACAAAATTTGATAGTAGTTCAAGTTGATTTGTATCGAATTTTTGTAGTCCTGCGTTACCTATGAGATCTCAGCACCAGTAAACCAATATTATCTAATGTTTAGGGACTTTTAAATGCTAGTTCTTTAAATAAAATAAATTATTTTTTGAGTATTAATGTAAGAACTTAATTTTTAGACAAATAAACACACACACAGATTCAGTGATAAAGAATTAGATCTTCTGATTATAATCATTATACAGCTAATTACCTTTTAAGAAAATACTAACATTTACATACACAGATAAGTGAATAGCATTCGTCTCTATTGTAGGTATATAGGTAGGTATATTCCACAAGCATTTGTAAAGCCACAGTTTGGCAAGTCAACTTGGACTTTATGTTCCGTTACTATTAATCTAAATATAAGAAAATAGCCGGTGTACTTTACGAACATTTGTAGAGCAATGTATTAGCAAGTCAGATTGGAGGCGAACAATTGCACACAGCTCGTAAGATGTGCTCATTTGCTAGGCTGGCCTTTAAAAACTAAACATTTTTTTGCCAGCAAAGTGTATACTCAACTAAATTTATTTTTCGGTTAGTCAGGTAATTGTATGAATGTTTCATATGTCCAGTATCACTTCACTGTCAGACTCTTCGTGTATTCAAATTTTAAATGAATTGAGACTTTGAACTATCTCAAATTTCAAATCGTCAGCAAACAGATTATATGACTATAGCATGTACCTGCCATTCAAACGAAGTGCAAATTTTATATTTTGTACGAGAATGCATAAATTTATATGAACTGAAAGGAAGGAACTGCACACATTTAATGCAAATTCTCCCAATGTGAGCTTTCGATCGCACCATGCGCCCTTAGAAAACTTCATCGATTCTGGAGAATTTTGAATTTTTCGCCTGCTCTATTTACTTCAAGTTTTTACAATACCTTGAGTCAAAGAGCAAGTACACAAAAAATTCTGCAAAATTACTGCACTGAAAATGGAATTTCGTTCAAAAAATTAGCTAAACGCTTTAAAGTTAGTACAAATAGCGTAAAAAAAAACATTATAATTAAGTTCGGGAAGACATGTTCACTAAAGACTTGCCGAAAACAGGCAGAAAAAAGGGGCAGTTAATCCAAAACCACCTAAAGATATACAAAAAGTGCTAAGGGCATCGTAAATACCGATATTTACATGAAACAGTGTTTGAAAAAGCCATTTTATCAAAAAAACAATGTGTCTAGTGTGTTTTGGAGGCATCTTTCGTACGCGCACTACGATCGAGCAACCCAGGAACTCCTTAACGAAAAAAACATTAATTTTGTGCGAAAAGAGGAAACCCCATCAAATTGTACAATTCTACGACTCATAGAGGGATATTGGGCAATTGTTAAAAGCAGTGTTTAAGAAACTGCAAAAAGTTTCATTTCATTTGCTTCTGCTTTTGAGAAAAACAGAAGTCGGAAGGGAAGCAAGCGATTATTGAGAAAAAGCGAAGCAACAATTTTCTCAAAAATTTGCGACTTTGGCTACTTCGACTAAATCAATTTAAGCACAGGTTGAAATTAAAGGAAGAACGGTAGAGTTGCCAAAGACATTGATGAAAAAACTCTATAAGGGCAAGTCGGAGAGTCACCAAAGCAGGTGTGCAAAGCCTAATGAAGGCGGTCAACACTTGACTTTTTTTCAAAATATTTTGTTTGTTTATAATTTGTATGAACCTATTTTTAATATGTGAAAAGAAAAAATTTCATTTTAATTAATAACTTTTGAATTACAAATAAATCAAAGTGGGTAGTTTCTTTTCGGTACATTCCTTAATCTACAGCCGAAATAGCCCATTGAATGCACAATTTTTATACTCTGTACCAAAAGTCCACAGAGTATATTAAGTTCGTGCAAATGTATGTAACAGCCAGAAGCATCTTCACTCTATAAAGTGTATATATTCTTGATCAGCAAAGTCGATATAGCCATGTCTGTCTGTCTATATGTCTGTGTATGAACAAACAGATATAGAATATATGTTGCAAATCGAGTTTAGTTTGTGTTTTTTCCTGCACAAAGAACACAGGTATTTCCTCTATAGTTAACAAGAGTATAAACAATTTATCGGGTCGCACATAATAATAATTTTCAGTGATATATACTTAATAGAATAACTTTTCACCTCAGTTTGGCATATGTTGAATCCGCTTTATTTCACTGAATTCCAAAAGGCAACAGTTTCGACGTCTCTTGTGTTCACCGAAATCAAGTAGAACAAAAAATAAATTCTGGTACAATCGATTCGTGTGTCGTCTTCTAAGGTTGTGTGACAACTCTTTAGAAGTAGTCATAGTCTTGAATCGAAATCAGTCACAAAGGGGATAGAGACAAGAGATGGGCGCTGGAAAGAAAATTCGATCCCGTACCGATCAGGTCCCAAATTTATCCCGACCCGTCCCGATCCCGAACAACAATATTCAATTCAGTCCCGTCCCAACCCGATTCCAGTCAGTCTGTTTCTACGCAAACTAGTCTCTCAGTTTTGAAGCCATCAAGCTGAAATTTGGCACAGAGTCTTCGTTTTACTTCACGCTGCAAATATGGCTGAACCGTCCGCATCGGATGACTATATCTCATAGCTGTCATAGGAGCAATCGGTCGGAAAATGGGTCTTAGTGGCAAAATTTTTAGTTTTTAATTTTATCGTTGTTAAACTCTGTGATTGTTAATTTTAAATGCTTTCAAACAGATTCGCAACTCTGAATTTCAAAACGAGCACTTGCAAGTTTGTAAAAACTTCGGCACAGACGAAGTTAGCTTAGCTCCTCGTTAGATTTGTCGTGGTGTATGTAACGCACAGTTCGAAGTATTTCCGATGTTGTATAATTTAAATTTAATTAATTATAAAAAAAAATTTAAGGATCATTAAAAAAGGGAATATAAAGTTCGGTGCAATGAAGTTAATTTAGATTTTTTTAATTTCAAAACAAACACACCAAAAAAGTATAAAATTTTCAAGGCCAGTCTAATGTATATGTGAATTTGTTTGATCTACAAGATGGCGCAAAAGTAATCACCCTATTCTATTCTAGTGATACCTATTTCAAGTGGTGGCAACTTTTTACGAGGCAAGTAACGAGGAGTATATGTTTTTTTTTGACCACTTCAGACTTCTTTTTGTGGGTTTTCTTGAAGACTCAAAGAGAAATACACAAAGACAGCGAGACTTTATCGCTGGAAGTTTTAGCTAAATCGATGAAAAATTTCATGACTTGTTACCAGCAAGTTCTGATGAGCTGACAAATTTAAATTACCAAAGTTTTTCATTGGTATAAATCAGAGATGGGCGCGTCGCGACGTTCCAACGCACACGAGGCAGCGTGTGCATAGGACCTCTGCCGCGGACGACTGCACAAAATCACAAATACGCTATAAGCATTGAAAGCTATTTATAGAACACGAATGCGGCGCACGCAAATTGTGCTTTTTGCGTGTGAAAAGTGTGACGATATGTGTGCATGCCTATCTCTGGTATAAATTAACAGCCTTAAAAGATCGGATGATTTTCAGCCCCACCTTGTAGATAACGTTACGATATATACTAACAAAACACAAAAATTGATTATGTAGTTACAATCTTCGAAATATGTGCATAGCAAAGTATTAGAAACGTTAAAAACAGATAATGACAAAAATGTGATTGCAAATGGTTTGTGGGTACACATATATATTTTTGGAAATATAAATAAACACTTGACCATTTCTCAATTATATATGTACATACATCCACTTTGACTATAAAATAAATGTCCAACAATCACAAAAAATGGCTGTAGTTTTAAATTAAAAGAACTAAACGGAACGAAAAATTTAAATTATTTGTTTATTGTATATAATTCTCTTTAAAGCGCCTGTTCTGGTTGTCGTTCCTTAAATTTCAAAGTTTCTTCGAAAATTAATGATTTCAAGGCATCTCGAGATATATCATCATTTTCCATGTTGATTCGGAATGGTACTTCGGCAACAGGCTAGACAACAAAAATAAAGAACATGACTTTCCATAGCAATATAAGCAAAACAAGTTACAACCTCATCTCCAGGATCATAATACTGCTCTAAGTAGGGATGCGCGAGGGCTTCTTCGACTGGAATTCGTTTGTGCGGATTAAACGTTAGCATTTTTCCAAGTAAATCCAACGCCAGGGCATCAGCATTTGGAAATAGTCTGGACCATGGCACGTTTGGTTTAAAAGGTAAAGACTCTAAATAGTTTCGTGCCTGAAATGCCAATATTCGTAGAGTAAAGTATATTTTTAACTGTGCTGAATACCCACCTTTTCATTAATAATACATTCCAAATCTTCTTGTGATGGTGATCCTAGCACGCCTAGTATGTGATTAAGTTGATCCAAATAATGTTTTCCGGGAAAAATTGGCCGGTTACTCAACATCTCAGCCAGAATACATCCAACAGACCAAATGTCAATGGATTTGGTATATCCTTTTGAGTTGAGCATGATTTCAGGTGCCCGATACCACCTAGTAGCCACATACTCCGTAAGGAAGCCAGTGTGATCGTGTTCAGGGTCGGCAATCCGAGCCAATCCAAAGTCACAAATCTTTGAAAAGGTTTTTAAAAATTAATAAGAAAAAATAATCTATCAGTATGGAAAAATTACCTTTAAATCGCACGTTTTGTTCAGCAAAAGGTTGCTCGGTTTTAAGTCACGGTGTAAAACATTTGCCGAATGTATGTACTTCAATCCACGCAATATCTGATACAAGAAGTAACAGATATGATCGTTACTCAGCCTCTGAAATTATACAATCAAAGAAATATTATTATTAACTTTGCACTATTATTCTATTTGTATATTAATTGTGAACAAAAGGTTGCAACGCAGAGAAATAATCATCTCCTACCTCGAAAACTATACTATATATTCTTGATCTGTACAAGCTGAGCTGACCTAGCCCTGTGCACCCATCCGTTTGTACGGATCGAATGAGAAGATCAATTTTTTAATTGTTGTCGAAACTCAGCAATAATTATTATTACATGCTTCTACAGAGCAAAATCAGAATAGTTCTTTAGAGGAATGACAAGTGTATAAAAGTGTTTGCATAAAAAAAATATTTATATTTTGAAGCTCTGTATTTTGCAGTTATCAAAACTCCATGATTCTGAATTTATACAAAATATGACTTCTATTAGGCCTGTTTCGGATATTAATTTCAAAACCCCATTTATCCTCATTCGTTCGATCCTCTTGATGGCAAAAAGATTCTGCCAAATTCTTAAATCGTTTTCAAGAAATCACATCTCATACCAATTCCGATCAATCGAATTCGGAAACGAGAACAGACATGTAAGTCTTATATACTGCCTTTCGTAAAAATCAGTTGGCACGAACCAAGTACACTTTTTAAAAAAGTTCAATAGTAATAAATGCCAAGGAGTAATTCGTACAACCGATTGTATTATGCTTTAAAGTGTAAGATGACGATAAGATAGCTTACCTGCGTTTTAAGTAGTTTATACAGATCAGTCTCCATTAAGCACTGTACAATATATACATCCCTCATCTGTTCTATGCTATCTACTCGCAAGATATCCCGTATATCAATTATCTATACAAAATTCGAAATTAATAAATGCTGACATAAAATGATTCCAAAATACTGCATTAATTACATTCTCATGCTTAAACCGGGTTAGAATGGTTATCTCCCTCAAAGTTCGTTGACAATAAGTTTGGTGCTCAAAAGGAGAAATTTTTTTAATCGCAACTCTTTGGTTTGTCATTGTATCATCAGCGGATCTGAAAGAGAGGATGAGTATGAAAATGTTTTATTACGCTAAAAATTATAAGTGATTATTGAAAAATAAGTTGTCCGACTGCAAAAATTAGTACATACACTCCCGCTCAACTGAATAGGTTCAACACATCTCAAAAAGTAAAATTGCTTCTATCAGCTTTTCTATATCAATAAAATATTTTTATACCCTTGCAAAGGGTATTATAATTTCGCCCAGAAATTTGCAACGCATAGAAATATTCATTTCCAACCCCATAAACTATATATATTCTTGATCAGGGCGACGAGCTGAGTCGATTGAGCTTTGTCCGTCCGTCTGTCCGTCCGTCCGTCTGTCTGTATGTCTGTTTCTACGCAAGCTAGTCTCTCAGTTTTAAAGCTATCGAGCAGAAATTTTGCACAGAGTCTTCTTTTTACTGCACGCTGCTAATATGTCGGAACGGACCGGATCGGTCGAAAAATGGGTCTTAGTGAGAAAAACTATTTTGTTTTCAATGTTAGCATCCTTAAATTCGGTCATTATTAATATTATATGCTTTCAAACAGATTTGCAAATTTTGGTCAAGATCGGATGTCTATATTAAGATATAGTATATATATATGTCTGTATATATCTGTCATAGGAACCATCGGTCGGAAAATGGGTCTAAGTGAGAAAAACTATTTTGTTTTCACTGTTAGCGTCCTCAAGCTTGGCTATTATTAATATTATATGCTTTCAAACAAAAGCAAAATCGGATGACTATATTTTATAGCTGCCATAGGACCGATCGGTCGAAAAATCGGTCTTAGTGAAAAAAACTTTTTTGTTTTTAAGTAAATCGTTCTTAAGGTCGGTGATTATTAATATTAAACGCTTTCATACTAATTTGAAAAACTTGATCGATATCGGGTGACTATATCTTATGGTTGCCATAGGACCGATCGGTCGAAAATGAGTCTTAGTAAGAAATTTTTTTTGTTTTTTATGTTAGCGGCGTTAAACTCACTGATTACTAATTGTATATGCTTTCAAATTCGCAAAATTTGGTCAAAATCGGATGACTATATCTTAAGGCTGCCATAGGACCGATCGGTCGGAAAATGAGTCTTAATGAGAAAAACTTTTTTGTTTTTCAATTTTATCTTTCTTAAACTCAGCGATTGTTAATTTGATATGTTTTCAAAAAGAGTCGCGAAATTTGGTCGAAATCAGATGTTTATCTGTCGGAAATGGGGTTTAGTTACAAAAATTTTTGATTTTTATGTAAGCGTTCATAAACTGTGACGTTTGCATTTGCAAGGGTATATAAACTTCGGCACACACGAAGTTAGTTTTTGTATAAAATAATAACTCGGTAATGATTTTCTTAACATTACACTAAAAACCAAAATTTAATTAATTGATATAATATATTTAAATTTGTTCTTAGTCGTTTCTATGAGAAAACTGTCCTGAATACTGAAGATATGTCTTTTCGCTTTCAGCTTTTTGTAATATGTCGCTTGCTAAATGTCGCGATCTTCATAATATTAAAGCTTATAAAAACAAAACAAATGTAAATAATTAAATATGTTGGCACTTAATAAAAAACTACATTCAGGCATGTTCTCAATTCCACTTTCATGCCAATCTTTCGAAAGTGGTATTTAATCTTGTTCTCGCAGCACCAAAACGAAAAAGCTTTTCGTTTTAAATTGCCAAATTACGCACTCGTACAGTTGCTAGATGTACAAAAAGCGAATTTTTTTTAATTCTGTGATCCATTTAGAAATTGTTACTGAAATTTGATTTACATATAAGTCATTAATTGATTTGCAAATAATTTTTTGGTTTAATGTGTCCAGAATTTGGCATTGCCCAGCCGAACCGAAAAGTGAAACCTAAAAGTCAGCCTCTCTCATCTTCGACTGTTCCATTTTCGATCGTTTCACTGGGACTTGTGGTTTCTCTCTTATGTATCTAGTGGCAATCTCGTTAGGACCAGTGGTTTGCAAATAGTAAAAAAAGATTTTTCACACAAGAGAAAGGGACCTACTGTTTAATGCCGAATGTGGTGAGGGTGACGGGATGTGTAAAAGCTATTTTCTAAAGAAAGAAAAAAAACTTTTTTATTAGATGGTCCGATGCGAGATTAAACCCACGCCTCCCGCACAGCAGGCCGACACACTTACCGCTGAGCCACACCCGACCACAAGAGAACAATTTTTGTTGAGAGATTTCTCAACTCACCAATAGATGGCGCCACTTTCGTGTGTACAGTTCTTTATCAGATGTGACACAGAAATCTGGAGATTTCGCCGACGGTTGGTTTTTAAATCTCTTGAAAAATCAGTCGGTGCCACAGAACTACAAGAGATTTAATTTTCTTATTAGAAAATCTAGTTAGAGCACAAGCTGTTCCAGTTAAATTTTCTTCTCGAAAAACAGGGATGCATCTCTCTCAAAAAAATTGTCGATTTTTTAGTTATGGGTTAATTTGATGCTCAACTGGAATTTTTTGATTGTGTTATATGTTTTATAATGCAGTTTTGAATTATAGTTCAAATTTATGTCATATTCTCCCAAATTAAAATGCAAAATTTTAAAATGTGTTCGCGCCAGGCATGAAGTATAACTTGCCAGTCCTTAGTCCGCTCGCCGTCACAGATGACGCCACCGGAGGTGTTTGGTTTTGATTAATACGAAAGACTTTGGTTGGTTTTGCGAATAATTATTGAGACGCAATTTTCAATGTTAAAGCGTAGTACGGAGACGCTGACAATTTTTTCGGAGCGGAAATTGTTTGATAATTTCTAGAGCGGCTCAGACAGTTGTGTGTATTAAAAATAGGCGGGTTAATTCAAATAAAATAAAAGAGTGTATAAAATTGAAAATGGAAGTCACTAGGGGAAATTCAGTTGTCTGTGTTAATGCCATGGTCTATTTCATGGAATCATTTTGTGTGGGGCGGTAGAAGCCCTTTATTTTAGACTGCGGGAGCAGAACTTAGCCACTTAGACATACTGCTATAACGACAACACAAAACGCATATGGAGATTAAAATTGCTGGGCCGCACATTAAACCAGAGGCAATATTCATAGCCACAGCCAGCTTCATAGACTGGAGGCGGATCATACTCGCCGGGCGTATTAGAGGAGGATAAACTAGGTGAATAAGGATTTAAAGGTGGCCACAACAGTAGCAACGGAAGCTACCACAGTAAGCCGAAGGAGCCACTACTATAATGGGCTGTGAAAACTTCAGCTTAGGGCTGCTTGGCCGTTAGCTGTAGGGCCGTTCCGTGGGCTGTGGAGACTGCGAAGGTTTAGACTCGGGTGGAATGCATACATTGGGCAAATGGTATGCCGGAAGAAGCATACAGAAAAGGATTCTCCGCCACAAGTGATGCAGCTGCGGGTATCGAAATGCTTTTTGTTAGTCAAATCGCATAAAATGGATTAAGACTCGACCGCTTTGATTAACGCCGATTGTTCGTCCTCCGTAAAGTTCTCCAAATGAGTTTTGTATAGTTTTCTTGTTTTTTTTTTGCATCCATTTTTTTTAATTGCGGTCACGAAATCTGACAATAATCAAACAAGTTTCATAATTTGCAGACCCGCTTCGACACTTTATCAGCTGTTTTAAAAAAAACGAGTGGGCAGGTCCACGTAAATTGTCATAGCGAATTGTTGGTTGCTCCGTACTCGCTCTGACAATGCGCTCTGAGAATTTTCGTGAGCGGATTTTCTGAGCTATGTAATTAGATGGACTCCGCAAAAATTGTCAGCGTCTCAGTACCACGCTTAAACCAAGAGGTGTACCCGTGACGTGAATTTGATCGTGTCACGGTGTGTCACGACGTGTTACGACGTGATCGTGAGCAAAGTCAGAGTTTCGTGCGCAAGCATCCGTGATCCGCGCCTGATTCGTGCAAGAACTAAAGTCAAACATCGTGAATGTAAGTCATGCAGTACTGACGAAATTTTTAAAATTGATTTTTCCTTTTTAATATTTATTTGATATTTCTTCTAAGTGATACAGGACTTATTTGGAATGAAAATGAAAATATTGTTTGAAACCAACCAAAAGAAATTTCTGTGGCACCTAAGAATTGGAATTCGGTTGGAAATTGGTTGGAAGAGGTGTTTGAGGCAACCCCGTGGCAGATAATTAATATATCCGAATTTTATCAAAATCGTCAAAATTGTGTTGAAGCAGAAAATATTTATACAGTCGACTGCATAATTATTTTAACAAAAAAAAGCATGAATATCTTTTTACAGAAAAATCCCAGTTAATCCATTAGAGATATGGAATTTCTAAAGGCAGACGTGAGTTCAGCGTGATAAACTTGTCTAGAACCAATCATTCTTTTATCATTTGAGATCCTGTGCTGAGAATAAATCAATTTTAAAATCTTGTCAAAATACTTATGGCCACCCGAATTTGAACCTTTAGATTTATATTTTCGAACCCAAGCAGCTGATTGTTTACTTCTTATGTTTTATTGAAAGCTTACTTTTACGCCAGCATCCGATAAAAATTTCAAAATTTTGGGATTTTTTGTTAAAAAGATATTCATTAATTTTTTTTGTCAAAATACTTATGCCGTCGACTGTAGATGTAAAGATTAAAGACTCTACTATTAAAAACAAAAAAGTTTTTTTTCACTGGAATTACTTTTTCGACAAATCGCGTTTCTAATGCAGCTATAGACATCCGATTTGGATCAAACTTAACAGAATTATGTGGAAGCATATAATTTTAATCAGGGCTGCAAACCTCATAATAATCGGCAGGGGTTCACTCCGGGTTTCGAACCCGAAAATAAATGTTGGGTTCGGGTTCACGGAGCGAGTTCGGAAGGTCGCTGATCCTATGTTCGTGCTCGAACCGGGGTTCAGTAATAATCTTGTTCAGAAAACATGCACGTAAATTGGTACAAATAAAAGTTTAGAGGCTTAATAATATAATATAAGAGCTTGGATCATCGAACGTTTTAGCAGGCTCCAGTCAATAAGACATGGAACAATGAGTATTAGAGATAAAATTTACGCTGCTGAATTTTGAGCTGCATTGTGATTCTTTTTGTTCGCATAGGAAATCATATTGGTAAGAGCGAGACGGTACTCAGAGAGCGTAAGTGAGAGCAAACAGCTGACTAATTTCTAACTGCGCAACCGTTCAGTCTATATATTCTACATTTATGTTTGTTCATAAATTTTAAAACAGGAAACACACACACCACAGCATGAAGCAGTTTTAAGAACCTCCCGGCTTTATCAGCACCAAGCCTATCGTCTTAGACTTGTAGGGGAAATTCTCTACCCTTGGTAAACACACTTGGTATAAGTTAATCATTAGTGTGTCTTCCAGCAATCTTTCATTATTACTGAATATCGGTGGATAAAACCAATATATGAGTAGAAAAATTGCGCTAGATTGATACTTGTGTTGAAGGAACAGCTAAATCAACAAATGCGGCATTGTTTAGTTTTTCCAAAACTTTAAGGCTAAAAGATTACTTTTCATCTTCATCAGAAGATAAACATGGTAAGAAATCATAAATTTTTTTTTATTTACCATTCTTAAAGATTTTATTTATTAGTTCCTTTTGAATATTATACAATAAAGCAAAATGTTGCTTTGCAATCTTTTTTTTCTAAGGAAAATGGCAAACTTGGCATTTATACCGTTTCAACCGAAAACTGACAAAAAGATGGCGCCAGTACGGTAACCATTTGAAAACTGACCTTTGATTGGAACTGACTTTTGTTCATAACTTGAGTATCGTTCAATCGATTTTTATAATTTTTTCGGCAAATCGATAAATAATGTTAATTACTAACTCTCTCTAGAAGAGCCATCTATCTAAAAAACTGTGGGAGATATGACGTGTTTTCTAAATTGCGTGGGAGGGAGGGGCGTGGCAAAAATTGAAAATGAACTTGATCTGCCTGCAAGTATAAGAAGTTTATGTCCCATACATATCAAACCTCTCACTCTTACCATCTCTGAGATCTGTTCGTTCATTCAGACAGACGGACAGACAGACTGACGAACAGGGCTGTTTATGCTGATCAAGAATATACTTTATAGGGTCCGAAAAATAATTCCTTTCCCCTGTTACATATTTTTGCACAAATTTAATATACTCTGTGAACATTTGGTACAGAGAATAAAAATTACGATACAAAATTTTCCTGATGGACCACATATTATGAAGAATTATCATGCAAAAAAGTCGCGGCGGTTGGTATCTTTTAAAAATAATTTTGAAATATGCAGTTTTTGTACCAAAAAAAAATGGATATGCTTTTCGTCAAATGTAAAATATATAATAAAAAATTACATTTTTTGAGCGAATTAGTTTGGTTAAGACAGCTTTAAAACTGACGGAGAAGAAAAGGAAACAGACGTACTGACAGACGGACATGGCTATATCAACTCGGCGCGTCATGCTGATCAAGAATATATATACTTTACGTGGTCGGAGATGCTTCCTTATTAATCATTTATTCATCTTATAAATCTTTCCAACCAAATTCCAAGCAGCTACATCGCTGCTATTTTCGGGAACACAGAGACTTTTTGTCAAAATCACTGGTTCTGCATGCGTTTCTAAAGCTGTATTAACGTGCGTACAATATTGCCCTCCAATAGAATGTCATCTGACGAGGTGAACATGGAAACTTAAGTGGAAAAGGAAAACGGAAGGTTTAACGGGGGGAAACTACTTAAAATCTATTAGAACAGTTACTGCTCCGATTCGCTCCTGTGTAAAAGCGAAGAGAAAGATGCTGCTTTTTGGGGCTACTTCTGATGAGCGTAAAAACCACTATGCGAGATGTAGCTGTGGCATTCAGTCAAGTACGACCTGTGAAAATCTATATATATACATCAAAGTCGTGTGTGTTACACAACTTATATATCTAGAACGAGTGGAAGGATTTTTGAGATCTTTGATATGTTGGTTTTGTTTCCGCCCCGAATAGCAGAATAACAATTAAAAACTCGCAAGAAAATCGGTCCAAAAAAAGTCTCGGAGAAAAATTTCAAAATTTTATAATTAGTTACATTGTTATCAAGATTTAATAGTTGACAATTGTCGACGGGTAAATAGGACGCTCAGGCCAATCGTTAAAAAAAAATCGCACAATTTACAAAAATTTATACTGTGTACAGATTGTCATGAAGACGGCTAAATATCGGGTAAAAAGGTGTACATCGAACGGTCCAGAAAAACTAGAAATTTGCAAAATTCATAAAAAATTTTCAAAATTTTATAATTAGTTTTGAGTATTGTAAAGACGTGTAAATAGGCGGATGGTAAAGATCAATACATTCTAAAAATGACGAAAGTTACGCCATTTTCGTATGAGTTTAGAATATCATAAACATGGGGGTGAATAGATAGATGGTGAAGATTGAAAGCTAAAAAAAAACGCTAAATTTGCTAATTTTTAATTTGAGCTAAGATCATCAAGATTTGATAGATGGCAATTGTAATGAAAGCTTCACAACACAAAACGAAGTGTGTTTAAAATACTAACAGGGGCGTAGCAACGCGCGCCGAATCAGCTAGTTTAGCATTAAAAACAAGTGAGTAAACAACTTAAGCTAAGTTCACACATGCAAATAAAAATATCAAAAATTGTACAATTTTTTTATGAAAATTTGTCTTAAAAATTATTAAAATTTGTCAAATTATTTTTCTGGGTGAAATTAGCTTTAACAATAGAGGAACACGTGATTGAGCAACTGGACTACTGATCAAAAGGACCAAGTGAATGAGCATCTGAACAAAAAAGTAATTATTGAAGAACATGTTCAACTAAGTGACCACCAGACTTTGGTTCACTCACCCATAGACCAGGGTTCTTAAAGAATACAGGACGCATGACTTCGGCAAGCATTCGGTGTGAATTGTCGAGCGTGTTCGGTCCCGAGGGGCCATGGCTGGGAAACACTGCCATAGACAAACCAACACTACTGGCTATGAGTAATGCAATGTTATTAAACGTACATATGTATATCCCTCTTAACTGATGTACACTCATACAGACATATGCATACTGATAGTGATATAAATCTATATGTATAATACTCACACAACCATGCCATAAGCTCCTTCGCCAATGTACGTTAGTTTTCTATACCTTGGGCCAACTTCAAATATTTGCCCCCTTATTACTTCGGCGTTTGGGTGTGGGGCAGTCAAAGCCGCAGCACCCTCGGCACCTGCTCCGCCAGCAGTATTCCCCTCCGCCATTTTATATATATTGGTATATATTTGCTGAAATTAAACACAAATATTAAACACATATATTCACAACCAGATTGACATATGAATCAACAAATGTGCACAAATTACTAACTGTTAATTAGGTACGGATAAAAATGTATACAAGTAATGGATCCGAAGACAACACCCGTTTTCCGCTGCGTTAACTTCGTTTATTTTGAAGACTCCAGTGCTTGGAAGATGACAATTGGTCGACTACACTTTGCATCCGTATGTGCGTAAAGTACGTGCGCTGTTTGTTTTTTACGAGATGGCTATAATTTATATTTATCACTTAATTTTTCTGTATTTATTCATCTAAGTACGATTACGATTCGTGCATATGTGTGAGTGTGCGTGCATAGATGTATGTACATATGCTAGAGATGTGCTCATATAACGTTCACGAGCCAAAAAAAATGCTTTTGCACTAGTTCCGCTAGTAGTTTTTAGTTCGACAAACAGCCAGTCACAACAATCATACAAAGTCAAATTACGCTTATTGTCGGGTGCTAGCTTAAAATTAAATAAATGATTTAAAGTTAATCATCATATATGTCTGGACTTGTGTTCTCTCCAAATGAAACAATGGTGAATAATGTTACATTCCGTTCTATCGATAGGTCGGGGCTAATGCAAGGTTTACATAGCGTCACACTGTGCCCCTGTCGTCTGTGACCCTCTGTGCCCAAAGTACTCAGAAGTCAATAGTGTTCACATTGGCGGCACAGAAATTGCATGTCACAGCGCTGTGGCCAGCCAAATGAGTACTTTTAATGTGAACGCTTTTCGTTGTAGTCACAGAGGTCACATTGCTCACATTGTGCACAAAAGTGAGCATTGAGCGAGTTCATGAGCACTGAGCCAGATCCACAATGCAATAACAACAACAATCCAAAATGAATTTTCGAAAAGAATAAATAAGCCATGCATTGGAATGCCGATATGATTCCTAAGCTTATTGAAGCCGTCGAGGAGTCGGAATGCCTCTGGAATATGACCAGCGTCAATTATAAATATCGTGATGCCAAGAAGTCTAGTTGGAGCAGCATTGCCGATCAGCTTGGCATTACCAAGAAGACGTTGTCGACAAGAGGAAAAGTTTGCGAAACACATTTCGTGTGAGTTTGTAATTCAATACAAATGCATCCCGCATGAAATTGAATTTTAATTGATATTTTTGCAGACTGCATTGAAGACAAGCAAGACTGTGAAGAGCAGCCAGTGTGCGTCGGAAAAGAAATCAACCGTTCCATATTTTATTGTCATTTCTTTAGCCAGTAATGACAATTCAAAGCAAGGACAGAACTGCATCTTTGGTAATATATTTAAATTATTTATTTAAAAATCTTTTCATTTTGCCATGGAACTGCACCATGTTCAGTGGAAAAATATTTCATAAAACGCAGACGAATGTTAGATGCAGCCTTGCTAGGACTGCCAGCATTTATCCTTGATAGCGAACAATCTGTTGCCAACTCACGCCATATTCCCGGTATAGGCTCTCTATCCACCTCATGATCAACGAGGTTGCTTTGCACTCCATTCTTCTCCAAAAGAAAATTATGCAAAGCGCAAATAGCCAACATAATTTTTATTACCTTCGGTGGTCTGCAATAACCACCAACAAATCTGACATATGGTCTGAATTCCGTGACTATTTAGCGACCAGTTTGCGCAAAATCGATGATGAGCATCCGGACTTGGCCTTCGAGGTGCAAATAGTTGTTAACAAGAGCTTCTTAAACGTGCAGTAGGAGGTCCGACTTCGCAATACTACTCCACGCGCTCTCTTAACCGAGGCAACCGAGGCTACTCAATCCGCACAGTCAAGTCAATTGGATGAACTTGTCCAATTTGAAGGAGAGGAGAATGTATTTACAGAGTCTGGATTATCAAGAAAAATAAATTATTTTTTAAGTTTAAATTTAAATCAAATTAATTTTGTCGACCCAGCAAGAGCGCTTTGGCTTGGGTTCATCATCATCTTCGTTCAGCACCCACAACGCAATAACAGCACACGCCACGAGCTCTGCTGCCTTTCGCGAATTCACTTCTTCCAGCTAAAAAATGTAATTTAAATATCAATTATATAAATACAAGAAAGCACTAAAAATTATGCATATTTACCTTTATCAAAATTTTTAAGTCGAAAATAACAAAACAAAGTTATCGCAATGTGCCAGGAAAACCAACATGCTCGATTTGCTTGGCACAGTCAAAATAGTTCAAATGAGCTAATTTCGAGCTAACTCATTAAATCAGCTGATCAATTAATTGTGGGCGCAAACGTGCCACTTGCCAGTACTTGTGTTCACATTATAAAGTACTTAGAAATAAATCAAATTTTTGAATTGAATTTGATCGCCTGAGGTGCATATCAATAAGTTTGTTATCGATAGCTCTGTTAACTTACATTTTTACATTTACATTTTTTGGTATTTTTTAGTGCTTTTTGTATAGTTCTAGCCCATATAGTTCTAGCCCATAGAGTAATAATATTAATTAATTAATATTATAATTATTAATATGCGCAGCCTGCCAATTTATTTCCATTTCTAATATGAAAAAAAAAATTAACAAACCAAAAATCTGCACTCTTCCAAATATCGTATTCGTACAGCTCAGATTTTACAGCTCCAGTAATCTCCTTCTTGGATATTTTGGATCATTTTGACCCTTGTCCCTGTCAATAGATTTAGATTGCTTTAGTATATAGCCCTTGGGACATAGAATTTGATTGCTCTTTTTATTGATGAGTTTATAAAGAAATTTTCTTTTGTTGTGAAATAACACTAATAACAATGGTTATTTTAGGTATTCAATAACTTTTGATTTACATTGTAAATATACATATTATTAACTTGATATGAGTCAAATTAATATTTCTCTAGTCATGTTTTAAGTAGTGTTCTTATGAATTTTATGAATATATTAGAATACGTATAATATTTATTGATGAGTTTTTTGAAAACTCTTTTTTTCATTTGTTTTAATATAAAACTTAGAATTGTCATTTTAGTTATTCAATAACTTTTCGACTTACATACTAAATATATTACAAATATAAATATAAAAAAATTATGGTTTACGGTGTTGGTCCCCCCAACCACCATCAACCACCACCCCCTTTTTTCAAAGCTGTGATTGATTTTGAGATAGTATTAAAAAAACTAACCCATTGGATCAGCTATTCAATTAATTGCCCGCCTCGGTCACAGAACCACTGTGACGCCAAACGAGTACTTGTGTTCACATTGAAAAGTACTCGTTCCTGTGACACACGATTTCTGTGCCAAGGCATTGGCCGTTCACATTGCGCTGTGCCACTGTGACACCTCAGCATAACAGCGCACTGCTAAGGAAAACTGTCTGGCAGCACGATTTACAAGGGGAATTAATATGCAGGGCGCCCTCTGGCGGACATGTAGGGCACTAAGCTCAAACGCTAAGCGAAGGGGAAATCTCGAATTCAAGAGGGTGCAGTCTCTTTCCCACCCACACCCGAACTTAAATCAGGCCATAGCCTTTGATCAGGCCATCGACGGGGATGTTGGGATAGGTACAAATGGCGGGAGAAGTGGCCTATATATGGAGGTCAGATCGGATGTCGGTGGAATATTCCACTGAAGTCGGTCATTGAGAAATCCCCTTGACGTTGATCACATCTCAGCTCGGTCAGCGGAATATAAAATGAAAGAATTGGAATTAATTAAAATTATTACAAAAAACTTACGTTAAAATTAGTATGGTAAAAGAATAGGTTATATTTTGTATCGTTATAAAAAGGAAGGGCGTTCAATTGTTAATTAAAGCTTAAGTTTTTGTCTGAAACCGATGATGGAGAAAGCTTTGATTGTAGGGGGAGGAGACCATGGAATAGACCAATCCGGGTATATGGCAGGGTGACCCGAGGTAAATGTGGAACTTGGTCACTGGAAGGGTGGGTGCGCCGAGCCATTCCATCAAAACCTCCTTTGTTTTGTCTCCGACGATTTTCTACCGCTAGAGCCCTTTAGCGTATTTGTTGAATTGTTAATTGAATCCCGCCCTGAGTTGATTGAGTTAGCCAGTCTAGCCCAGAGACAGAAGTAGCAGGTTCGTAGCAATAAGCTCGTTCGATATAACTGTTATATCTGTTTACACTTAAGTCGTACGATCTATTTTGGGGTTTTTTGCCTGAGACTGGTCGTCAGGCCATAGAAAATAACGAGAGCGTAAGTTAAAGTCGGCTCTAGCCGACTTCGATATACCCGTTACTCATGGAAACAAATGTTTAATAGCCTTCCTGTATGCCTGAGGTGGGTCAGCCGAAAAGTATGCAACATTTTTTAACTCGGCTATTTATTATCCGATCTTGATGAAAATTTCAGGGCTTATAGATGTTGCGAATAAAAATCTACGTTTTGAATTTGAGATCGATATCTCAAAAATTGTGGGAGTTATTCAACATTTTCTATTGTGCGGGCGGGGGTGGGCGTGGCAAAAATTTGAAATAAACTTGATCTGCGTGCAGACAATAGGAGTCTAGATTTCAAATTTGGTTGCTCTAGCTCTTCTAGTCTCTGAGATCTAGGTGTTCATACAGACAGACGGACAGACGGACAGACGGACATGGCTATATCGACTCGGCTGTTGATACTGATCAAGAATATATATACTTTATATGGTCGGAAATGATTCCTTCTGCCTGTTACATACATTTGCACGACTTTAGTATACCCTTTTACTCTACGAGTAACGGGTATAATTATGGCAGTTCTCTTCGAATTTGGAACGGTCGCAGACTCTACTACCGAAAAAAATCAGTGCTACCCCAAAAAAAATACTAACGACCGTGTGCAATTTTTATCGATATTTATCGTAATATGCACCCGCGTGCAATTGAAAAAATTCTTTAAATTGGACAGCAGTTGCCTTGGGCACGTCAGCCGCCAAAAAACACCCGAAACTTTCCTTCTAATGAAATATATAATACAATAGAGAACTGAAAAACGTACCAAAAACGTATACGCATATGTATAGCTTCAAATGCGCCAATGCTTCAATGATTTGCATACTGTTAAAAATATACGTGTACGCACTAGCTCCGTACCGAACCGTTTCAATCATTTTAACGCATGTGTCATTTTTTTATATTAATTTCTTATCTGTTTTGTTTTTATTCTAAGTAAAGATTAGTTTGGACCGAATGTGGCATAGTGAGCCACTGTACCGGGTTCAACCCTGTCTGCGGAACAATTTATTTTTTAATTTTTTGTATTTATTGATTTTAAGTACTTACCCTTAAAGTATACAAATTTTAGGAATCATTGTTGGATAACTTCTTATTAGTAATGGACATGGCTATATCGACTCGGCTGTTGATGCTGATCAGGAATATATATTCTTTATAGGGTCGGAGAAGCTTCCTTCTGACTGTTATAAGTAACAGTCAGATCATTTGCAAAACTTCATGATCCCCTTTTCCAATTTTTAATGGGAACAGAGTATAAAAATGAGTTATCAACACTGGAATGTCAAATTTGGGCCACAAGTTCCTAAGTTCTGAGTGTGAGAGCGGTGAGCACAGAAAATTAAGCCAGTCTGCTCAGGACTTATTATTAGAGAGAAATTTTGCGCAGCCGCTCAATTTTGAGCTCTGTTAAAGTTAGTGCCCAAAAAGATACTTGGGAATGTTGCGTGTTAGTTCGAATTGTTGCTGGGGTTGTATGCTAGTTTTGTCACTCGCTTATGGTTATTTTTGGACGGGATAGGAATTTGGGTGGGTGGGAGAGGGTGAGAACGATGTTGTCGGCCATATGATTTTAGTTTTGGTTTAATGTTTGTGTTGCTTGTCGATTTGATGTGCGCCAGCGCGCAGTTTTGGGCAACAAATGCTTCCATTTGCTTTAGAGCTTTTGTTGTTTATGTTTCTAGCAACCTTTATATTTCATTTTGCAATGAGGCGGATGAATTTGAGTGGCCCTAACTATAGCCAGGCTGGTTAAACAACAATAACTTACAAGCTTTAAGTTTGGTGTGAGTCTTTTTGGTGCCGATATGCCTCCTCCAATTAGTGCCAGTGGAAACATATCACAGGAGTGTCATCTGCAAAGGTAGACTTGGATGAAAGATTGCTACTGTGAAGGTCTGCCGTATGAAGGACATAAAGGATGGGGGCAGGCATGACTTCCCTTCATGCTGGTATTTTCAATGTAGAGACTTCAATTCTCTGCATACATGGTGTTTGGATAATTCGCTCCCACTAAACGCTGAAAAGTGGAAATGTATGACTTTTCCGTATCTCACTAAACATTTATACGTCTCACTAGTTTTAGCAATACTTGAATATTGCATGTGTGTTTGGTCACAGCATTACCAAAAGTATCAGGACCAACTTGGCCCGGTTAAAAAAAACAGTTTTCAATTTTTGCCCTCCGTTGCCTCAACTGGGATCCCATCAACCATGTTCCATTTCACGAGCATCGACTACTCTTAATCTATCTTCCATCTCTTAAGAACCGCCGGACGTGCCAGCACAAATCGATGACAAAATATCGACTATTTTTGTTAGATTGTGCTGATGAACGGGCTTAATGCTTCAAAAATCATATTTAAAAATAATAAACACCACTAGGGTTCACGAATACCCTAATTGGAAATGTGGGAAATGAAACTCACCAGACGCCGAGTGGCCCATTACTATGTTCCGGGTAACGGCAGGTCAAACGGATTTCAACCATAAAAGAGGTAAGTTGCAGAAATAAGTATTTAATTTTATTTAAGTTAATAATGCCAGGTAAAGCTGCTTTTACACTTTCCATATATCTCTAAATAGTCAGTTGGTTTATTAGTCATTTGGCCGTCCACTTAATATAAAGTGCAAATTATTGCTTAAAGTAAAATTCTCTGACGCCAAGATTTTATTTATTTTTATTATACTTGTTTTTTTTTTTTATTATATTAATATATTTATTATATTTCTTTGTATTACAGATGGGCTACAACTTCATCCACATCACAAGCGAGGATCAACGCAGCCGTGGTGGCGGAGGCTGGCGCGGACGCGGTGGTGGCTCTCGTGGACGCGGTGGAGGTGGCTGGCGTGGACGCGGTGTAGGTGGCTGGCGTGGACACGGTGGAGGTGGCTGGCGTGGACGCGGTGGAGGTGGCGGTAATTATATTTTGGCCGAGGCCCTGACCCAGGCACAGCCTTCAACATCCGCCCTGGCAGTGGCCATGCCCCCATCAAGATTGGCCCTGGCGCAGGCCCAGGCACAGACTTCAACATCAACCCTGGCAGTGGCCATGCCCCAGCCCTCAACATCGGCCGTTGCCCAGGCAGCTTTTGGACAATTCCCTCTGCCCTATATCGAGGGCCTTAATCGCTATCATCGAATGGCCGTCAGGGCAGAGGTGCAGAGGGCTCTGGCCATGCAGGCTGCAATTATCGGCCAACTAGTCCAGCAGCCGGCCTCCCAGGAAGTGATCCCTTCTCACAACTTAATGGATGTGGAAGACAATGGAGAGGAAAAAAATATCAGAAAATCTGGTTAGCTGCCGTTTTCTTGGCTAACACAGTCAAAAATTTCGATTCTTTTAGACTAAATCAAGAAAATAGTAAGAAAACATAACTTAACAAATGTGAAGAAAAAAAATTAAATGAAGAAAATAGTAAGAAAACATAACTTAAAAACTGCCAATAAAAAGATTTAATATTATTACTTGTTCGTTTTTTCGAGTTTTTATGACAGTTATACTTGCTTGTGGGCCTATAACTATATGGAAGAGTAACCAAATGAAGTTTGTTCGTTCTAGCGGTTTGTTTAGTAGTAGTAGTAGTTGAAATTTATTTTCATTGATTTCCATTAATGCGTGTATATATACATATATAGGTACAAAAATCTTATAGTGACGAAAAGTTTCAAACATTAAAGGATTTACAATGATTATAACAAATTTGGGCTGTGGCATGTTGCCGTTAAAAAATCGCGTCGGTACTGTAGGCACTCTCTAAGGTAGGAAGTGAGCGAACGCCAGTTACTTCCGTTTAAGAGCTCGTGCATTTCCTGGTCGGTCAGAGTATCTTTTTCCCAGTATAGGACCCTGAGTTCCTTCAGAATTGGACAGCGAGAAAAGAAGTGGGCGAGAAATCGAAGTGAAGTTGCAGGGTGTAGAGAAACATAGTTGGGAGATCCGTTTCCAAGTGTATAGCATAGTTAGGCGAGCATAGAGACAAGTGGAACACCCTCTTTATATAAAAACGGAGGAGTCGTTCCACTTCTTCGTATTGACCAAAGCCCCATACTTGGGCAGCATAGCACATAATTGCTCTGGCTGTGGCTAAGAACAATTTGTACTTAGTGCTGTGACTGACGTTTCTTTTTCTAAGCAATTTGTTCCACGTGGTATTGATCGCAATTTTCGAGTCGCTTAGTTTTTTGATTAAATGCTTGCGAAATGACATGTTTGGTGTAAGAGTGACTCCCAAGTACTGGTACTCGGTGACAATATCCAAATTCACTCCGTTTATAGACCAAGCATCTGTCCTTGCTTTTCGACCCCTTGTATCACGTACTACCATTATCTTAGATTTTTCGCAGTTAATTTGAAGGCTCCACGTTTGGCAGTATGAGTGCAATGCGTCTATCATTTGCTGCAACTCCCGGGCGTCATCGGCACCATCAGAAGCACCATGTCATCGGCATACATTAGAACTTTGATTCGTTCCGATCCCAGTTGAACACCCCCTGGCAGAATGGAGGATATGTCGTCGACGTACAGTGCGAAAAGTAACGGGCTCAGTAGGCAACCTTGTTTCACTCCAAGGTTCGTCTCAAACCATCTGGATAGGTTGTGGCCGTCCCAAACTGTGGTCTTGTTGCAGATGTACAAGCTTTGGATCATTTGAATCACCTTAGTAGATACTCCAATGTTGCTGAGTTTATAGGTAGAGGCTTTGTCTGTCAATGGTGTTGAAAGCAGTTTTGAAATCGACAAAGAACGCAAACATCTTTTTTTTTATTTCCAAGTACTGTTTTGCAACGGCGGTGAAGGTAAAGATGCTGTCAACAGTGGAGTAGCCTTCTCTGAATCCAGATTGGTATTCGCTTAAGATATCGTGCTTTTTTACCCAGTTAGAAAGACGATTCAGCAGTATTGAAGCAAAGGTCTTCATGGTTTCGTTTAAAAAGGAAATTCCTCTGTAGATCGCTGGTTCGCTTGTCTCTCCTTCGAGCTTGTGGCAGAAAGCGAAAGGCTGAGTGCAACGAAGGCAGGAACACTGTACTCAGCGACTACGCCCGCAAAGTAGAAGCTGAGAGGAAAGAAAAAAGTTATAGTCATATAAATCATTATAAATAATGTAAATAGTATTAAAAAAAACACTTACCATATGATGAAAATGTGGATATATTTGGATATTGATTTCGGAATCGGATGAATCGGATATTGATTTTGTACTTATTTAATATTAAAATTTGACAGTCAACAAAAATATAAAAACGTTACAAAAAGACTTATGTGTTAAGAAAGCCTATCATCACGTTTCAAAAAGACTTGTGAGATAAGAAAGCCTCGGCCGCTTCTGGTTCTCCTTGCATGAACCTAAAAAAATAAAATAAGAAAAAAACGATTATTAAAGATTAACCAAAAGAGGGCGGCTTGAATTCTCGCCAGGTGAACCCACTATGCAAGATCTAATGGCGGTGTTAAAAAATGTAGCCTCCTGTCTGAGCAGGAGGACATGCAGCATTTTGTAGGACGATGTCCAATTCTGCGGGAATTTCGTTGGCGGTATTTGAAAACTTGTACGTTTACCGAAGAAGAGGTGGAATAATCTGGCGAATTACATAGAGCTACTTATTATAGAAGAAATGTCATAAATGAAAATTTTTAAATAATATCCTGAATATGAAATTTTGTTAATTATATGTAAAACAAGAAAGAAAGTCGGTCAAGCCCGACTATAACATACTCTGTTTCCTTAACGTCGCAGCTCGCATTTGCTCACGAGTTACACGCGCTCATCTCTAAGTTTCTTTCTGTCGTTCAATAGATTTTCGTAATTTTTTCCGTATTTTTCCGCTTTTTTTTCGTAATTTTTTCCGTCTTTTTCCGCTTTTTTTTCGTAATTTTTTCCGTCTTTTTCCGCTTTTTTTTCGTAATTTTTTCCGTCCGTTTTTTTTTCGCTATTTTTTCGCTCTTTTTTTCGATTTTCGTTTGAACGAAAAATAAGCGAAAAGAAGAAACAAGTTTTGGACTGTAAAACTGTGCAAGTCTGTAAAACTGTGCAAGACTGTAAAACTGTTCGACAGCTGTTTATTTTATTTCTACATGTTGAACAGGTCTACAGGTCTTTTTTATGTATAGATTTATTAATTTAATTTATAGAGATTAATTTATAGAGATTTTGCTCCCAGATGTTCATATCAATCATCATATCATATCATATCATTCTGTCATCGAATTTCTTGAATTTTAAGATTTATGAACGTCAATGTTCATACAGTGCGTTAGCAACTGTTAAATTGATTTTGAAAACAAAATTGCTTATCTAAAAATTTACAAATTATCGTCATTAAACTAACCTGTTGCGAAAAAAAAATTCCAGTTCCACAGAGCTGGCCGTTACTGGTGGTTTTTTGCCCATAACTTGAGTATCGTTCATCCGATCTTTATCATTCCTTCAGCAAATCGATAAATAATTTTATTTACAAGGTATCTCTAGAAGATGCAAACGATCTATCTTCAAAGTGGAGGACATATGATGAATTTTTTCGAAATAGCGGGGGCGGCAGCTATGACAATTATCAAATGAAAATAAACACTTATCTATCTATCTATCTACACCGAATTATTGATGGCCCGCTACTTACATGTTGCTTTTGTTTGGTTGAAAAACAATGAAATTTACAAAAAGAAATTGTAAACAAAAGATTTACAGTTATCTCTGTAGGGTTGTCATAGGCCTGCAAAGGTAATTCACCACAGTGGAATATCGGAACTGGAATCGTACGCTGCTAGAGTTGGCGGAACTTTTAAATTTTGTGCACAACGCGCACCAAAACATTATTTTCAATTAACAATATTTTTGTATTTTGCTTATGGATTTTACCAATTTAAATTGTATATTTTCGCTTTAATTTCGCCATATGATCTAGCAACCGAGCATTTTGGTGTCACTTCACATATTAATAAAAGCAGTTGAAATTTGAAATACAATCGTTTATACAAAAATCTCAAGTGATTTCTGTGCCACCCCCTTATAATTAAACTCGTAGTCACTACTGACCCAGAAAAAATTGTTATTTAATGTAAATTTGTTCAAGAAATGTTAACAAAAAGGTTTTGGAAAATATTATCCATTTCACTCTGAAAATTGTCCATTACTCAATTAAAATTCTTCATATATGTAAGTGTCAACTGCTGCTGAAAGGGCAGCGCAACAAATTCTTATAAACATTTTTAATAGACGACCGCAAGGCATAGTGCCCAAAAAGATAGTCGAGACTGTTACGGCAAATAACTAACATGCCTGCTTTTTAGTAACAGAGCCAATCGTGGACAAAGACGGGCTAGGGGGGAAGTTTAAACTCGCTCTGTTAGTAACAGAACCAAACGATGACAAAGACGGGCTAAGGGGGAAATTCGAAATTCTCTCTCGGTTCGCAGCAGAGGCTGTGAGCCTCTGCCCGCTTAACAGACCTCTGCCGCCGCTTAACAGCGCTCAGCCACTGCGCTGCCAGATATGTATCTCAAAGTAAGCAAATGATTTTTATTAACTCATAGTATGGCTAATTCGTTGAATATAAGAACTAAAAAAATATAGAAATACTTCATAAATTTAGCCCAATCAATTTATGAAGGAAAATGTTTTTTTTCATTTTTTTTCTACCATTTACAAGCCCTTATATTCATTTATGGCGATTAAACAATGTTCAGCTAATATAACTACATCAATCACAATCATTCCATCCGAATAAACCATTCTTTTACAAAATAAAATAGCTCAAATAACAAAATTTAACTAAACCTTAGTGCCCTCACTAGCCGTACTCTTCTAACGCACGCGAATGCCAACCCCTTCCAACAATTCAAACTCACTTCGAAAATTCAAATCAGCGCGCCCCAAGCAGCTGGCGAAGCCAACGACAGAAACACAGCGACCGAGCAACCGTGCTGTCCAATAATATTGGTCTGTGATATAAACAATAAGGAAAACCAGCCTTCGACATATATATTTGCTGTAAACAAGGATTTCAAAAATAATATTTATATTTTTGTATATTTATATTTTTGTCCACTAACACAAAAGAGCTATAGCTATAGATTTGCCCTTTATCCCTTATCATCCTTTATCTACTACGAGGAGTTCAACTTCTCTGGCAACCAAAATGAAGTCCAAGCACTGATATATGAAAAACAGGCCTTGGCATTCTATACGCATTGATTCAGTTATTCATTAAGTTTAATTGGCCTGCGAGGTTCGGGATCTCCGAAATATGATTGCAACAGTTTCTTCAGCACAAATCAGTACAGAAACAATTCAGTACAAAATGCAGCTCCGGAATCATAAAATCCTCGTCTTAAAAATCTTTGTCAAATTATAAACTGAGTTTCTTATCTGTCTGCAAGATTTTACGGCTGTCAATGCTCCAGTCCTGACGCAGAGATGAATTCTTCAGACAACAGAACAGAAAGAATCACTTACCGAACTACTTGTTTATATGGTCGGAAAAAAAAACGCAGTAGCATAATAGCGCTTTTGGGTTTAATTAATATTTGGCTTTTGCACAGCCAAATGGGCCACAAGCCGAGCTTCTCTCAATATACGATGGAAAATACCGGATCTTAATGACATAGTGAACCTGTTTACAATGCTAGCATTTGCTACTCTCTTTTGGATTTCATGATATCTTTTTTGAGATTCAAAGGAAAATTTCTTGACATTCTGACTCTAAAGGGTTTGATTAAAAAACGAAGCACACAGTTGAAAAAAATGTGAACACTGTCAAAAAAAATAACAATTGCAACGAAACCGAGCTGAAACACTAAATTATTTTGTGGTACAAGAATTGCAAGAGCTCAGAGTTGCAAAAAGGTCAGTCTGCACTGGAATAATTGAAAAGCTACCTTCGAGACTTCAACCTGGGCTCAATTGTGTGGGCTCAAGATCCTAATTCTTCAGCTATGATGCCGAGAAATGGTCACCAGCCACATGAAATTCTATTTCTTGATGATCTTTTTAGTATGGGCCTTACCAGATCAACAGTGTTTTTAACGCTATGCATAAAATTTTAGATTTAGTATTCGTTAGCTCCGATTTTAATGCCTCCTTAATAAATTGCCACTTGTGATATGCATCACAAGTCTTTATTAATTAATATCGATTATTATGTGTTAGCGCCCTCTGTGCAACATTCTTCTAATTTTGAATTTCACTTTGATACAATAAGTCTTAGTTTTATTAGAAGCTGCATTTCAAATGTTAACAGGTCGTCGGTCCTCTCGCATGCTAATTTGGAGACGTGTTATGATAGCTTTATTAATGTTGTTCTGAATATCGTCAATGAAAATGCTCAGAAAAAGAAGCATGGCTCGTACAAACTTCCTTGGTACACAAAAGGGTAAAAAAAATTGAAAAATCATCGTAATAAGTTTTATAAATGCTTTACTTATAGCAATGATCCCGCAGATGGCGAAAAATATCTTCTGCATAAACGTGAGTTCGATATATATCGAACGTCGAAAATCGAGCAAAAACTAATCCAAAGGCATTTTGGAGTTTCATAAACTCGAAAAGGTCTACATCTTCCATTCCATCGAGTATGAGCTTTGGTTCACTGTCATCAAATACATATGATGGAATAGTGAATCTGTTTGCTGCCTTTTTTAGCGCCAATTTTGAGCCAAAGAGTGTCTGGGATGACCAATTTACTCTTGATTCCATTCCTTCGATTCTTAATGTCGGCATCATTCCCATATCGGACGATGACGTTTTGGAAGCAATCAATGACTTTGATGACTCATTTAAGCCAGACATTGATGGAATTTCTTCTTTTCTTCTCAATAACTGCATTGGCGAGCTCTGTGAGCCTCTCACTATGATGTTTTATAAATCCCTTGCACTTGGGCAATTTTTAAATAAGTGGAAGGTAGCCTCAGTTATTCCTATTCATAAAAAGGATTCAAAAAGAGATGTCTTTAGTTATAGGCCAATTGCAAAGCTTAGCAATATATCTAAGCTCTTTGAACGTATAGTCTCAAAGCATTTAAATATTCTTATGAATTCTCACATAGATCCCAATCAGCATGGTTTATTTCCTGGCCGTTCCACACTTACGAATCTAACAGTATTTCGCAATATTTGCAAATCTGCATTTGGAAATCGCTGTCAAGTCGATGCAATCTACACAGACTTCTCTAAAGCATTTGACAAAGTTTGTCATAATGCACTTTTATCTAAGCTCTCTAAGCTTGGTTTTCATTCTTCCATCCTCAATTAGATTGAATCTTATCTTGATGGCAGATCGTATCAAGTCCTCTTTAATGGCAAATGTTCTAGTCCCTACGTAGCAACATCTGGCCTCCCTCAAGGGAGTGTACTGGGTCCGTTGCTATTTACGCTTTTCATTAATGACATCGGTTGTGATTGCCCTTCAATGTGATCTGAATTCTGTTGCCGACTGGTGCGCCTGGAATTTACTACCGCTTAACTTTTCAAAGTTCTTTTACATATGTAACATTTGGAAAACGCGAGCTGCCGATTCTAACCTCGTATTCCGTTGCTCATCACGCTTTGAGTCGTCAATATGGAGCCTTGAATTTAGTGGTGGTGTTTGACTCTAAAGTTCAGTTTTCTGGGCATCAAAATTATATCCTCCCTTATTCAATGCTCGGCTTTGTAAAGAGCAATTCTAAACAGTTTAATGATCCTTATACGCGGCTAAGCCTCAACTCTGCCTTAGTGCGTTCTAGGATTGAATATGCTTCGCTCATCTAGAATTCTTCCGCTACCGTTCATGTGAACAGGCTGGAGCGTCTGTAGAAACAATTCCTCACATTTGTACTTGTCAATTTACATTTTTCAGAGCCTTTGCCACCGTATTTGAGTAGATGTCGCCTCATGCATATTTCTACCCTTGAGGATAGAAGGACAATTGCATCCTTAATATTTTAAAATGACATTATAGTCGGCAATATTAATTGCTTTAAAATTCCATTTAATGTTTCGCCCAGTTCTTTACGTGCCGTGGTTCCATTTAGAGTGGGGACTCATAGGGCCAACTATGCCCTTAATGATCCGATATCTAGAGCACTTCTTACATACAATCGGCTTCCAGTTGGCATGCGGTTCGATTTTAGCAGCAACAATGTTACTGTTAAACAATTACTTGGGGAGTTTTTCTTTTTGTTTAATTGTTACTGTTAATTTAAAGTGTGGGGGTGTTAACTGGCCGTTTTTTACTCATAACTTGAGTATCGTTCATCCGATCTTTATCATTCCTTCAGCAAATCGATAAATAATTTTGATTACTAGATATCTCTAGAAGGTACGAACCATATATCATCAAAACTGTGGAAGATGCACGTTTTTTCCAAATCGCGGGGGCGGGAGGGTGCGTGTCAAAAATACTTTATAGGGTCGGAAACGATTCCTTCTCCCTGTTACATACTTTTGCACAAACTTAATACGTCTGATTACAGACAAAACGTGCATGCGATGGGAAACGTTCACAAAGATAATTTAATTTGAACGGCATAGCGTCATATCTCCGACGACATATCTTCGCCCAGTACATTTTGCCGTTGGAGATATGACGCTTTTTTTCTGCCGGAGATATGTCGTTTTTTTTTTTCTGTGTACAAATACGAATTTTGGATTTGATTCAGATTGCCTTGATTGTTCACTAGAAAAATCCACACTTGCAGCATGGAGAATGAGTACTAGAGATAAAGTTTGCGCTGACTCTCAATTTTGCTGGTGCTAAACGATAGTGCCCAAAAAGCTACTTATTGTGCCCAAAATGATACTTTGTAGTGCCAGTAGGAAATCGAAGTGGTTAGAGCGAGACGGACATATTCCCAAATGGATCCAGAGAGCGTAAGTGAGAGCGAACAGCTGGCTAAATTCTGACAGACACGGTGTCGACAGCAATTTTTAAATCTAGATATTCTAGACTATGACAACAAAAAGTATATGCATACATATATTCTTGATCAGTCTCAAGAAGTTAACTTTCCTCTATTTTTAATATCGAGAATAAAAAAAGAAAGTAATATGCAAGCATAGACGCAGTCAATGGTTATTTGTTTGTTTACTGCAAGGAGCACAAACTTACTTGTCTACAAGCAAAGACACTACATATATAGATACCGCATCTCATAAAAACATTTTTATTATTATTTTTTTTTGGGATCCAATGTCAGCTCCCAAGAACAATCGTTTTTTGTTTCACATGCGTTCTCTACAATGTCTATAAACCTTTGCTCTCAGCCAACACCCATTTATTAAAACGTATAGCTAAATTTCAATAAATATATTCCTCGAAAAGGCAGCGAGAAGCAAAAATTGGGATCCAATGTCAGCTCCCAAGAACAACCGTTTGTTGTTTCACTTGCGTCATCTATAATATCTACAAATCTTTGCTAATAGCTTATCTAAACAAGGAGTTTATGGACGCACTAAATACGCCTTTAGTAATTAATCGATGCCATAGACGCGTTAACGTTGCTTA
The DNA here is from genome assembly GCA_037044535.1 of Lordiphosa magnipectinata. NCBI lineage: Eukaryota > Metazoa > Arthropoda > Insecta > Diptera > Drosophilidae > Lordiphosa > Lordiphosa magnipectinata. Next base: position 776,762 of record JBAMBO010000828.1, read on the forward strand.
ACTTACACGATAGGTGGAAATGCACAATTTGATTCAAAGGCAAACTGAACTGGTTCATTGGAACTGTCATACTCCGCACGATTGTGTATACCCATTGGTAACCACAAGCTTGTAACGAGTTGATTTGGGTTCATAATTTCTATGGTTTTTTCGCTTGTGAAAATTGTGTATAAAGTTTGTAAAAGCAAAGCCGAGTCTAAGCAATACTGAAAAATCAAGCCTGTTCTCATATTTACGCGTTGCTTGGTTTTTTGATTGTGTACTATACCTTCAATATCCAAGATACAAAAATCTAAAACAGATACATACATACGAATATTATGTATGTAGGTGCATAAAAATTAATATTCAAGAATGTTTAAATTATTACTCAAAGCAAACATGTCTCGCTCAATGGATTCTGAACATTTATAAGCAAATTGTGCGTGTGAAAGAAGTGAAAAGCACTGTGAATCTGTGAAGAACAAACATACATATTTAGCGGACGCCATTTTATTCCTTTGTGCGAAGGTCATGTATGTATAGACATACATACATTCATATGTGCATACAAATACTGCATCTGTATCCATCATAAGGCAAAATAACGGAGCTTACACAATAAAATAAACGAATCGCGCAACAACCGAATCGATCGCATTTTCAGTGAATATAAATCAACATAAATCCAAACATATACATAGGTACATACTCATCCAAGTTCCTGCTGAGCTTTTTACAAATCCCTTCAACGTTGAAAGTGTAATGTTAACAAAGCCCCAACAAATAGCCAGAACCATCATCAGCGATCAAAGAGAAGCCGTAAAAAAGAGAATTATAGTACATCCGAGTACCATGTTTAGAAATTGTAAACTCCATCGCACGATTCTTCCTGCCGGGGCAATGCACATATCGCAAAAGGCGAGCCAAAACAGAGTTGTCTTCAGATTGCCGCACATATCAATAAGTTGGTGCACTGTTTAATTAGCCGATCTGCTCCGTTGGGTTCGAGAAACTTAGGCTGATAATTATCATAGGGAAGAAGCATCGTTAAAATAAAGCCATTTCAAAGTTGTCAAATCTCTTCTGTGCATCATGAAGCTCCTGGAGAGCTCCCGCTTCGAGGCCATAAACAATGCCCTTTCCATACAAACGGGCGGCATCACAATTTTTGGACGCATCGAAAGCTATTCATGGTATGTACATAGTTGGCACTTACTAAAATAACTCGAATCTAAAAATAATCGTTTCCCATCCAATTCACAGCAAAATGGTGGCCGCCGAGAAGGTGTTGTATAAGCGGTTCACGGCCGAGACTCACGGTCACGATCTGCAGGCGTTGTCGCCGCCACAAACTCTGGCCGATTTCTCGCCAAACTTTCATCGCAATAACAGCCATTCAGGCGATGAAGGTGTCATCCTCTGTGACACAATTTCACGCAAAACTTTGTTCTACTTGATTGCTACGCTGAATGCCTCATTTGAGCCCGATTACGATTTCTCGGATGCAAAGGTATGGGGAGAGCAAGTAATAGTGCCATGTAATTTATATTATGCCTGTTTAAGTATTGGGGGAACTTCAAAACGAAAGCTCATTCGAATCAAAATCTTAGTGATTGGATATGTGAATTGTATAATAGAGGAAATTGTTCAATAATATACAGGCATTAATGTCTTATGTTGTTTGGTTTTTTTTTTTTTAAGTTTGTTAACTATTTCCACTATGATCACATATTTTTGAATGTACAATTTTTTATTTTTTTGCGTTTCCATATGGGTATTTCCGAAATAAGGTCTACCCGGAGTCAATTTGTAAAATTGTGCGAACGCAATCAAAAAAAAGTACCTTTAAATATGGGCCACAGTCGCGAACGCGACATTCGTACGCCTTTTTTGTTTTTTGGTAGCATTATATTTAGTACAAAAGGTAGGTTCAGCCGATTTGACGAATCAAACATATTTTCAAAAAATCATGGGATTTAGCACGAGACAAAAATGGAAGTCGTTTTTTAAAAAAATTGATAAGCAAGCAACATTGCAACTCCCGATTGTGAAGCTTATTCATGAAGAGTTTCTGGAGCACGTAAGTTGTATCGTACGAAAAATAAAATCAAACATTATGGACGAACGAAACACTATGAAGCTCACCAATACAGTTTTATAAACGTTTAGTATTCTTATTTGTGACTGGGTGTGGTGCAGTGGGTAATGTGTGAGCCTGATGTGCGGGAGGCGTGGGTTCTATCCCGCCTCGGAACATCTAATAAAAAGTTTTTACCGTTACCGTGACCGCCCATTTGAAATTATTTTGTATTCTATCCTCACAAACCGAGTTTCAAGCCAATCGGATAAAAAACAGTTTGTTGCATACAGAATTTTCCGGGCATTTTCCCGCCTGGGGGGCGGATTTTCCGACATTGGAAAATCACATTTCAAATTATTTCGTATTCTATCCTTACAAACCGAGTTTCAACTCAATCGGATGAAAAATAGTTTTTTGCATGCAGAATTTTCCGGCCATTTTCCTCCTGGGCAGATTTTCTAAAATCGGGAAAACACGTGTATAATTATTTCGCGTTATATGCTTACAAACCAAATTTCAAGTCAATCGGATGAAAAATACAAATTTTCCCAGGTTTTTCCGGTTGGAATTTTTCAAAACCCCGTCTTAGTACGCACTTTGACCACTGCCAATCAGTGAATCAGTCAGTCAGTGAATCAGGACAAACTGTTTTATATATAGAGTAGAAAATTTTAAGGTATAGGGTTTATCGCTTAGATCGTCAGAAATAAGCAAAATTATGCTCACGAATGTGCGCATATACGTATTACGCAACTCAGGAAATGGCAATGATACAATGAATAAAAGGTAATGCAATCACTTGCTGCATTTCGCATAACTTTGTGAGTCTGTGACGGCATTTAACAGATAATCTTAGGTTGGGAATTTGAATTTATTAGTTTTAGCTTGATTTAATTTAATGGTTGATATACGGGTCGATTCCGAATTTCGTGTCGATTTTCGTGTAAACGTTGGTGTTTTGCAGTCGAATTTAATAAAGTTGTATAGAAAGTTGTATATACCTACGGTTCAGGTATAACAAACCTCGGAAATGTTTGAGCAGCTGAAACCGACTGCTCAAACCAAAGTGAATTCAATTCGAGAGAAAAGGACGACGGAATCTATTAACCACAGATTGGCTTGTCAATTACATAAAGGTGAATGCAACTTGTATTCGAAATACTATTTTTAACACGAAAATCGACTCGGAATTCGGAACAGGGCCCATAATTTTAATTCATTTAAATTTTGGTTACCGAATCACACATTTTAAAAAATGTTAACAAATACAAAGTTGTGAGTCTGTGACTTTATATTGGAATTTTTTGTATGACAAGCGACGCATTGCACTACCTTCTATTTTTTGTATCATGGGAAATGCCAATATGCTTGATATTTTTTCAAGATGTTTTTAAGACCCTAATAGTTCCCTTAAGCAAATAGAAAAAATCTAAAAAGAATGTAGAAACTAAACTTAAATGAAAGCAATTGTGCTATTAAAAGTATGTCTCGCATAAAGAGAATCTTTCAAAGTAATAGCTGAAAGTGCCAGGTGCTGTACCTTGAATTCATCCCATCACCCACCATATTTTAAAAGATGGCATTTTCCTAAAAAAATTGACCTGTTCTGGTGGTCAGTTACCCATTATTATAGACTAAAAATTAACACAAAGAAAGGTGTCTGCTTTTTAATGTATTAAAATCATAATTTTTTTTTTATTTTTTCAGTCGCATGAGTTTAGCAAAGAGCCTTCTATGCAGTGGGTGATGAATTCTGTTCATTCAAACTTATCTGCTTTGGCCGGAGATCAGTATCAAGTTCTGCGTCAGCCCTTATGGTCAGCCGTCGATGACGAAGTAAACTTGTCGGAGTGCGACATTTACAGCTACAACCCCGACTTAAGCTCCGATCCCTTTGGAGAACCGGGTTGCCTGTGGTCTTTCAATTACTTTTTTTATAACAAAAAGTTGAAGCGCATTGTATTCTTCACAAGTCGCGCTGTTAAGTAAGTATTAAACGTTAAATGCGCTCTACAATCTCTACAAATTTCGTTTGCCTTGCAGTTCTCTGTATGCTGGGGAGACCTCGGACTTTTCCATGGAAGAAGATGTGTATTAAGGAAATCCAGCTTGTCCCACACAGTTCGTCATGTGTCACCGCGTTCTTTTATTACAATTGTTCGATTACTTGAAACTCTTTATTAGTGCATTTTATAGACACAAAGGCAGGTGAGAGCTGCGGTGTGAGAATTTGTGCTATAAGTGCACGCGATGCTAGAAATGCGTAGTAAGATTAGAATAAGCTCTCAAATTCTTAGAGTTCCATCACATAAGAAGTTTAAACACACATACGATTTATCCATAATATATGTACTTTATTCAACAAACAATATTAACTACTGTGAATCGTTTTAATCTGAAGCGTTGTTCATATATATCTTAAGAAAAATAAATGCAATCGTTTAACTTGTAAAAATACTTTATTCTGTATTGAGTTTCTTGCGTTTTGTCGAAGCGTGTTTGTGGATGGAGGCGCTGCTTCTTTTCACACTTTTGATACCCTGCGCTGTATGTGTGGCTGCCGGCGTTATCAGTTGTAGAGTTTTCAAGAGCTCTGGATCATTCTGCATAAGCAATACCGAGGCATACTGAAAATAAATCAGAAGTTTACCCAGACTATTAGAATGTTTAAATTTATTACAAAGAATACATTTAACTATTTATACTCTAGCAACGCATGCAAATATTCATTTCCGATCCCATAAACTATATATACACCCAGCGCCCCAAAAAAAGCCGCAGTCTAAATATTCACATACTTGTATGTTTTCTTGCTTGGGGTTTCTATAAATGTTTTCCGAATTGCCCAATTATTTTTTTTACTGATTAATGGAATATTTTTAAATAAAAGTGCATAGCAATTTTTATTTTTAATTTGCTATAATCTAATATATATTTTGTATCAAATTAATGTTAATTTTTTTTTTTAATTTAAGTTAGTACTTTGTAGAACCCCCTTTTGCTTTAATTACACATTTTACCCTATTGGGCATCGAATTGTACAAAGCGCTTAAATATTCCTCAGTGATATCCTCGAACCATACTTTTTCTATCACATCCTTCAATTCTACCATGGTTTTAGGCTTCCTTTTTTTTATTTTCGCAGCCATAAGGGCCCAGACATTCTCTATTGGGTTGAGGTCAGGGCTGTTTCCGGGCCAATTTAGGGACTTAATGCCCAATTCTTCCTTCAAAATTGTTAACTTCGTTAAAAAGAAGGTCAAAATTAATTGATTATGTTGTTTTAATAACAAAAGCTCACTGAATTACTTACAGATCGAGCCCGATGGCAAGGTGCAGAATCATCTTGAAAAATAGGATCTTCTTTCTCACTTATTGCCTCAATGCTAGGCACAACTCTACTTAAAATTATATCTTTATATTTGTCCGCGTTCACCATACCCTGAATCATTAAAATTGATTCAGTTTTATATTTAGATATGCATCCCCATATCATAATGTATGGTGAATGCTTAACGGTTCCCACACAGCAATTTTCCAAATATCGTTCGCCCTTTCTCCGGTGCAGCTTGCAAGAGCCATCGGGTCCAATGAGATTGAATTTGGACTCATCCGAAAATAGGACTCGTGACCATTCGGAATCACTCCAATTTTTTTTTTCCTTGGCCCAGTTTAGCCGATTTTCCTTCATTCTTTTATTTAGGAGTGACTTTTTTGCAGGTGTCCTTGCCATTAAACCCACTTCATTTAAACGACGTTGAATTGTTCGCGTCGAAACTTCCTTTGCAAATTGTTGCCGAACCTCAGATGCTATCTCAGCTGCATTTTTAAAGTGATCCTGGAGGCTCGTTTTCATGATAATACGATATTCTCGTGCTGTGGTGCATTTTTTCATTCCCGATCCTTGCTTCCTTTCCACTTCACCTGTCTCACGATATTTTTTTTGAAAATCGACGCACTGAACTTTCATTACAAGCTGTCTGAGCTGCTTTTTAACGATTTGGTACATTTTGTTCAGATAATAAAATAATTCTCTCCTTCTCCTTTTAAAGGCTATTTCATACTTAAAAAGCTATTTTGACAACTGAGCTCTTGAAATGACGAAACTATGTAAAGAATATTTAATGGAACCCCCCCAAAAAAAAATATGAGCATAGAACGGCATTTAGGGAAATCCCCGCATAGTGATGGCAAAAATTCATAAATTTTCGAGGTGCGGCTTTTTTTGTGGCGCTGGGTGTAAATTCTTGTTCAGGGCGACGAGCTGAGCCGATTGAACTTTGTCCGTCAGTCTGTCTGTCAAATGACTATATCTTATAGCTGCCATAGGAACCATCGATCGATAAATGGGTCTTATTGAGAAAAACTTTTTTGTTTTCAATTTTATCCTTCTTAAACTCGGTTCTTGTTAGTTTTATATATTTTAAAAAGGATTCGCGAAATTTGGCAAAATCAGATGATTATCTGTCGGAAAATGGTTAGAAAAATTTTTGATTATGTAAGCGTTCTCTGACATTTCAAAAGCAGCATTTGCAAGGGTATAAAAACTTCGGCACAGAAGAAGTTAGCTTGGCCCTCTTGTTGTTTTTTATATCACAGTCATATAATAAAAAAAATTATATTTTTAAAATCACCCTTGCGCAGCTTCTACCTAGTAGTCGCAATTGTTTTGGTACACGTATTGAACACACTCGTTCTCGAGAACTATTGAACGCATCCACTCCAAATTGATGGCTATTTGACAAGTTGCATTTATGCTGTATTTCTGCATCAAAAGTTTTTGGCGTCAGTTGTTTGCAATCATGGAATGGGGGCTCGCTCGAAAATCGTGTTGTCGTAATTGGCCTGCATAAATGGGGCTACGAAAAAGGTGGAATGGAAGGTGGAATCCGGATCCGGATGTTGCGCCCAATGGAAATCATCCGAAACTTTATGTATCGTACCGTGAAGTTATTTGAGGATACTGATGAAATAAAAGAGTGCGCGGAATCAGGCCGTCCGGCACTGTGCGAACGCCCCAAGCCATCAAAGCCGAGAAAATAGAATCGTCTAAATCCACTCCGCAAGCTGAAAATCATGTCTCGTGAGATGAATATCACCAAGAACAGCATGTGGCGCATCATAAAACGTGACTTGAGACTCTGTGCATACAAGAGACACATCGGCCTCCTGCTCACAACAGCATTGAATCAAAAACGAAAGCCAAAATCGAAAGCATTGCGTCCCCAGTGCGCGAACAATGCCCACAGACGAGAAAATTTTCACCAAAGATGAAGCGTCCAAACTCATTCATAGAGTTCAGAGAGGTCACCATCAAGCTTATGTGATTGTTTGGTGGGGAGTTGCCTATGATGGGTTGTATATGTACGAAAGTGTAGCAATACGTCGTTTTGGAAAAGGTTGCGAAGCCTCTCAACACGACATTATTTGCAAACAAGCCGTCTATCTTTCAACAAGACTCCGCTCCAGCTCACAAAGCAAAATCGACTCAAACATGGCTAAAAAACGATGTACCGAAACCTTATTTCTACGGATGATTGGCCTGCTGGTAGCCCAGACCTGAATTCATTGGACTACAAACTGTTGTCCGTTCTCGGGGCTATGGCTTGCTCTACTCGACACCCAAATATAGTCTTTGAAGCACCCCCTTGTCCGAGCAGTGGACAATTTCTCAATGCATGAGGTGCGCACTGCAATCGATGAGTGGCCAGAGAGAATTCGGCGTTGCTGAAGGGCACAAGGCTGCCATTTCGACTTAGTTGTTTTACGATTTGAGTGACCGAATAAAAGAAGAACAACTTTTCAAAAATATTCATTGGTTTACATTTTATGACTAAAAAACCGTGTACCAAAAGAAATTTGATTAAAGGAAAGACAAAATTCTAGATAATTATACAAACGATTTTTTTTAAACAAAACTAAATTTTTTCAATCAGTTACTTTATTTTCTATAAACTAATGAAAACACCAAAATAATTCAGGATTCTTTTTAAAATAAATAATTAATTAAAATTAAATATGGTATTAAAACTTCAGATATTTATCAGTTTCATGTCAAACTTCTATATATTACAATCTCTGAGATCTGTTTGTTCAACAGACAGAGGGACAATGCTATATCGACTCGGCTGTTGATGCTGATCCAGAATAGAAACTTTATAAAACAAACTTACCTTTGAGAACAGTGGGTATGAACTTTTTTGCACCGTACTTTCTCCGAGAATGTTGGACGTCAGCAGTTTGGCTAAGTTCTTCCAATCCCGCAGCAGGACACATTTCCTAGCCAAATTTAGCTTATTATATGTATCCGAACACTTCACGACGTTATTCAGAGGATAGCTAATCGGCGGAGCACATGACGAGTTTGATTTCAACCAAAATTCATCGATGGAATGCTTGGCTATTTCTAATGTGCGATTTAGAGCATCTCTGGGTATTCTTCTTGCTGGGAACTGGGCAGGATGGAATTTCGGTTGTACTTTATTTTCGTATGAATTGTTGGTGGGCTCCATGTTTACTTAATTGCTTTATATTTCATACCAGGGCTGGCAAACACTAAAAAAACAAAAGTGGTTCTGCGATAGTCACCGAATCACGGAGCTAGTTCTTTTAAAGTTGCTTAAGCTATGTTTACAATGGCAAATAATTTGCCAAAATTATGTCTCAGTAGCCCTGGAAGCGAATTTTGCATGTCTAAAAATTATAACTATGGTTCCATAAGCAAATAATTTAATCAAGTAATTTGGCCTATTTAGCAAAATTTTCAGGTAAATTTGAGCAAGTTTTTTTCCTGTGTGAACAATGTTCACTGAACATAGCTAGCAGCTAATGGTGAGTATACATTGGGGCACAGAGTGTCACATTTCCGTGTCACATTTCAGTGTCACATCCCAATGTGAACGTCAAATGCCTTGCCACAGAAATTGTGTGTCACAGACTTTTTGTGACAGAAGGTGGCACGCTTGTGACAACAATTAATTGAACAGCTGAATTAGTTTAGAATTAGCTCATTTGAACTATTTTTCCTCTGACAAGCATATCGAGTATGTTGGGTTTTCTGTCACACTGTGACAACTTTTTTTTTGTTTTTTTGCGACTTTAAAATTTTGATAGAGGTAAATATGCGCTAGTTTTCGTATATTTGTAATTAAATTAAATTTGTTAGTTTCAAGAAACGAATGCCCGAAAGGGGGAAGAGCTAGTGGCGTGTGCTGTTGTTGCGTTGTGGGTACTGGACGAAGATGATGATGAACCCAAGGCAAAACGCTCGTATGCTGAGTTTACATTGCGGCACAGTGCGGCACATTTCATAGTCACATTGGCACTGCGCAATGCGAACGGCCAATGCCTTGGCACAGAAATCGTGTGTCACAGGAACGAGTACTTTTCAATCTGAACACAAGTACTCGTTTGGCGTCACAGTGGTTCTGTGACCGAGGCGGGCAATTAATTGAATAGCTGATCCAATGAGTTAGTTTTTTTAATACTATCTCAAAATCAATCACAGCTTAGAAAAAAGGGGTGGTTGATGGTGGTTGGGGGGACCAACACCGTAAACCATAATTTTTTTATATTTATATTTGTAATATATTTAGTATGTAAGTCGAAAAGTTATTGAATAACTAAAATAACAATTGTAAGTTTTATATTAAAACAAATGAAAAAAAGAGTTCTTAAAAAACTCATCAATAAATATTATACGTATTCTAATATATTCATAAAATTCATAAGAATACTACTTAAAACATGACTAGAGAAATATTAATTTGACTCATATCAAGTTAATAATATGTGTATTTACAATGTAAATCAAAAGTTATTGAATACCTAAAATAACCATTGTTATTAGTATTATTTCACAACAAAAGAAAATTTCTTTATAAACTCATCAATAAAAAGAGCAATCAAATTCTATGTCCCAAGGGCTATATACTAAAGCAATCTAAATCTATTGACAGGGACAAGGGTCAAAATGATCCAAAACATCCAAGAAGGAGAAGATTACTGGAGCTGTAAAATCTGAGCAGTACGAATACGATATTTGAAAGAGTGCAGATTTTTGGTTTGTTAATTTTTTTGTTTTTGATATCGGCGAGAAATGATTTAAAAAAATTAGAAATAGAAATAAATTGGCAGGCTGCGCATATTAATAATTATAATATTAATTAATTAATATTATTACTCTATGGGCTAGAACTACATATATGGGCTAAACTATATGGGCTAGAACTATACAAAAAGCACTAAGAAATACCAAAAAATGTAAATGTAAAAATGTAAGTTAACAGAGCTATCGATAGCAAACTTATTGATATGCACCTCAGGCGATCAAATTCAATTCAAAAATTTGATTTATTTCTAAGTACTTTTCAATGTGAACACAAGTACTGGCAAGTGTCACGTTTGCTCAAAATTAGCTCATTCGAACTATTTTGACTGTGCCAAGCAAATCGCGCATGTTGGTTTTCCTGGCACATCGCGATAACTTTGTTTTGTTATTTTCGACTTAAAAATTTTTATAAAGGAAAATATGCGTAATTTTTTAGTGCTTTCTTGTATTTATTTAATTGTTATTAAATTAAATTTTTTAGCTGCAAGAAATGAATTCGCGAAAGGCAACAGAGCTCGTGGCGTGTGCTGTTATTGCGTTGTGGGTGCTGGACGAAGATGATGATGAACCCAAGACAAAGCGCTCTTGCTAGGTCGACAAAAAAAATTTGACTCGAAGGGAAGAACGTATGTTTGCCACGTTGAATAGAGAGTTGCGAAGTATTCCGCAAAAATTTATCAATTATGTGCGCTTGGACTCAACCACTTTCGATCAGCTCTTTTGTTGGGAGAAAGTAGACGGCGAATTCTCGTGAGCCCATTTCACCTGGCGATAGACTAGCAGTGACACTGCGCTATTGGGCTTCAGGATCCCTTATGACATCCCTCTCATGCACTTTTAGAATGTCAAAGGCAACAATAAGTGTAATAATTTTGGAAACAGGATCGCATGCATTTATAAAGTATTGGAGACGAGTAATTAAATATGTTTATTTATTTGATATGTGTATATTGAAGTAGGAGTGGTATCACTTAATGCCAAAGTAAGCATCTTTAAGATCCTCCAGATCCTCATACTTTTAAAGAGATTCTCCTCTCCTTCAATTTGGTCAAAATCATCCAATTGACTTGACTGTGCGGATTGAGTAGCCTCGGTTGCCTTGGTTATGTGAGCGCGTGGAGTAAATCGGCCCTCGTCCTGCACGTTTAATAAGCTCTTGTTAACAATTATTTGCAACTCGAAGGCCAAGTCTGGATGCTCATCATCGATTTTGCGCAAACTGGTCGCTAAATAGTCACAGAATTCAGGCCATATGTCAGATTTTTGGTGTTGATTGCAGACACTGCTTCTGACACTGACATGTTCCTGCATATTATCCGGTATTGGTTTCCGACGCTTCATTACCGGACTCTGAGTCTCAGAGCACATTGATAAATCCGAAAACTCATCTGCTTCCAAGTCCGCAGAGCAAAAAAACGCTGCGTTCTCAAAACTTTGCTGCGATCCGAAGGTTGATAATGATGGATTCTGAAACGAATTAAGTTATATTAATTTTAATTAATTACAGATTCCAGGTACAGCTGCTGACTGGCTTAACATTGCTAAAGGCTTTGAGGATGAGTGGAACTTCCACAATTGCATTGGTGCATCAGATTGAAAGCACGTTCTTATCCAAGCACCACATAAGTCTGGATCTGAATACTTCAACTTCAAGAAAACGAATGGCATTGTTCTAATGGCGTTGGCTGATACGGATTATAAGTTTATTTATATTGATGTGAAGCGTACGGCAGAGATTCAGATGAGGGGAGTATTTTCCAGGCGATTTCTTGTAAATTTTCAGTTGTACTCTTTCAAAAGCACTGTCCGAAAATACTCTGAATTTGCCATCACCAAAACCTTACATAATGAAGCCATTTAGATTCAGAACCCTCAATGATGAGCAGCGTGAATACAATTACCGGCTCTCAAGAGCTCGACGTATAATTGAAAATCCATTTGGTATATGCGCACCACCGAAGGTAATAAAAATTGTGTTGGTTATTTGCGTGATTGACAAGGGTATTAGTCGGATTACAAGACCCACCAGATCGTCTTACTGCCTGTCACTTTTTTTGGGGAATACTCGTTAGCCGTTTTACGGCTGAACCATCACTAATGCCAACTAAGCTGGTCACACTGATCAAAACAAAACTGCGTCAGAAAAGATAAATTTGTTGATGCTTCCTGTCCGTGAATATTAAAATTAAGTACGAGGAGAAAAACGCTCTCGTTTCTATTTGCGGCTTAGATTGGCAGAGCTTAAACCCCAATACATATTCAATGTGAATGTATTTTTCATATTTTTATGTGTGTGGGTGTGTACGTCAACATTGCATTTCTGCACTGTGATTAAACACATACATATTGTATGTGCTTACATACATATATTTCAGAGCCTAAAACATGGATATGGACACACAGTCAACCGACTCATCCGACGAGACATTCGTGAGGCATGAAGAAGTCGCAGCATCCCCGGAGGATGATATTTTCGACATTCACATCAAGAGTGAAATAACAATTGAACCAGAAGGAATAACTGAAACCAATTTTCTCGAGTTGCCAGCAGAAGCAGTAGACATATTTCAGGAGGAGGTGCAGACATGCTCTATACCCCGCGAGGACAATATAGAAAATTTATTAAGGCTACTCGTAGACGGAGGAGACGAGGCGCCGCAGGAGGGACAATCTGCGCGCCAATTTTCCGATGCGTTGAGTGACCATAATTATACGTCGCAAGAAGTCATAGTGGCTCAACCCAGTTTGGACTCCGTCAAGGACTTGTTGTTGAGTCACATCATGCCAAATGGAGGTGCCCAGCAAGCTATTCCATCGAATGTGGCAAGCTTCATTGATAGCACCATTAATAATATCCAAATGCTTCAGTTGGAAAACAAAGAAAAGAAATCTGATGATATACTCAGCATTGAGAATTTGTCGGAGAGCAGCACTCAGACCAAGTTCACACGAGCAGACCTACCAGAGAACTGTTCAGAACCGTTGGAAGTGGAGCTCAATGACGAGTACTTCGAGATTCTCTATAAAAATATAAGCGAAATTAAGTACACTTCAAAACCGATTATAACTGAAACGATGAATTTGGCAAGAGACTTGCTTAACGAGTGCAACACATTTATATCCAAATCGGAAGATGAATTCAAATTGTTTGTGTCGGAGAAAATTGAGAAGTTACGGAGTGTAGCAAATATCGAATGTACAACTATTGATCAAGCTGTCCAAACACGAGTTTCCAGGAAAGGGTCCTTGAGAAAGCGACATCAACAAAATTTTAAGGCCAAAATGAAACTGCTAGGGGATACATCTGGATCCAACTCCTCGCAAACAAACAGTGAATCTGATGAAGTCGCAGAAGGACGCGAATCATCGAGCGAAAGTAATTCGCGATCTTCCGTTTTAACTCGCCTCCGATGCACCAACAAAGAAAGAAATATGCCCCAAGAGTATAACGACGGCATCGATCTATCTAAATACATTAAACTGGACATAAATTATAGAAAATCTAGGGAAAATCTGAACGAAAGTGATAAGGAAAATAAGGAGTGCACTGCATCAGACGATGATACGGATAAGGAAATTGAAAGGTTTGTAACATACACTGTCTATTACATTATTATCCGACTGCATAACGTCTATATATTTCTTATCAGCATTAAGACCCAAGTTGATATAGCCGTGTCCGTGCGTCCCTCTTTTACTTTGCCATCTCCTCCATCAGTTAAACGCTGTCTTGAAATATATATAAGTTGTATTTTAGGGAGTTCGGTAAAAATCTGATGAATATATCGTATAGCTGCCATATAAAAAACTAGCAAGCAAATGGTGAAAGTAGTGGCGCCATCTATTGCTGAATTTGGGAAATAACTCATCTAAGCATGTTCTAAGCATGACTGACTGTCCAAAGCTTTATTAATCTTTGCGTTTACAATTCTATTATGAGTTTAAAGTTGGTAAAGCAAAGTCAAAAAGTTTATCTCTGATTTCAGTTATGTCCTATTTCTATACCGGGTCTTCTGGGACTTGCTATGCTTTACTTCTCATTTTAATATATGCGCTGTCGCTAAAAGGGAAGGCGACATATCCTAGCCACACCAATTTGTGGGCGGATTTTTCAAAATCGTGAAATCACGTGCCCATTTATATCTCGTACTTTGCTTACAAGCAGATTTTTAAATCAACACAAACTTTTCAGGCCTTTTCCCCGAGTTGTCTTATAAGCATTTTGGGTACAAACCATAAAATTTCGTATATAAAATGTGCTCATATTGCGCTGATCATTACACAGAAAAGAACCTATTTAAACGGTTCTGCGATTTGGATTAAAACTCAGAACGTGCACCAAGGTACGATTTGGTTTGATTCCCTGATTCCTGATCCCTGATCCTTTATATTACCAGCATTCCTTAGGCTAAGATAATATTAATGTGGTCTATTCAGATATGTCATCTATTCCAATGAAAAGTAAGTATCGAATAACGCACTCTTACAGTTGCTAGGTGTTCATAAAGTGAAAATTTTTCTTAATTCTGTTATGAATTTAGAAATTGTCAGTGAAATGTGATTTGCATTTAGTTTCTTTAATTGATTTTCAAAGAATTTTTTGGTGTAATTAGCCCAGAAAGAACGAAAAAGTCAGCCCTTTCTCATTTTCGACTGTTCCATTTTCGATCGTTTCGCTTGGACTTCTGGTTTCATTCTTACACAGTGCCACAAAATTAAACTTTTTTTAAAGCCTGGGAACGGGACTATTAAATTGTGAAACTAGAGGCATCTGGTTGCAACAGTTTTTCTTGATCACCTTAAGTTCGCGTTAAATGGGCACATTAAAAAAAGATAAGAGATAAAATTTAGGAAAATTCACCACAGATGAAGGGAGTCACCACAACTGTTATACCATATTCCCGCCTCCAATGGACAAGCGGTTAGTACCCCGCCCGTAGAGGTCCTACTTAGAAAATGGAATTAATGGAGAACAACTCGACAGAATTTTTTAAGATTTAAAATATATTAAGATGCTGACCAAAAAAATGTGTCCTTAAGATATGGTAACATGCATCGAAAAACCGCGATAGTGTGTACCACAATTGACAGCACCCATTATCGAGTCAATACGTGCCATAAACTACACTCTTTTATTTTATCTTAATTAACAAGTTAGTTTAAGTTAATAAGCATTATATCTTCAAGGAGCTGTTCATCTATACTTGATCTTAGATTAGCAAGATCAAACTTAAGTGTTGAAAAGTCTCGTTCAACTGATTCCTTAATTGCTGGAACAGCAAGTGTAGTTAAGGCAATAATTGTAAAGTTCTCGTTTTTTTGATTTTAAAGCATTTGTCGACGTATGTTCCCTTGGACAATTTTCGAAGGAATCTATAACATCATTTGCAGATTTATTATTTGATATTTGTTTATTGCTTTCTATTGCTTTCATAAACTTCTCTTCTTAGCTTGAATTTTGAAAACTCTCATTAAGAATTTCGTTTTGGACCTTCAGCATGTCTGTAATTTACTGCGTTGCACCTTTTTTTTGGTCAGAAGATAACAAAGTTTAAAATCTCGGGAGTAGAACACTGCAGCCAATATTGGTACTGAGCTTATAATAAAAGAACTTCTATTAAGGCACTTAGATAGTAATAAACAATGTTTTGCTGATGATTTTAGAGCAATTGCTCGATATGAAAAGCAATCGTAATAAAAATCACTTGATAGTAATTGTGAATCCTGCAGCTTTACAGAAGTTTTATAAATTGGCTGCAGCAAATTACATATATTTTGAAATTCGGTCCATTCAAATGTTTTTAGGTGGAGCTTTTTTAAAGAACTCTGAATGCAAAAATCTTCTTGCAGTTGTCATTTAAAAGTTCTTCTGTTCTTTCGAAACATATTCGCTCCGTTATCGACGGGGATAGTATAAATCTGAAATAGAGAAATGTAGGATTGGAGGAGAGCTTCTTGAATGTTAGCAGTCAGATTACAAGGAATTTCTATTTTTCCCTGTAGTGTCGTTAGAAAAACTGCTTAATTTTTCGAAAAAGTGGTCCAGTGCGGGTTCAGGTTCAGGTTCGAGGAGTCAAAAATATTATGGGTTCGGTTCATGGTCCGGTTCATCGGATCCAAAAAAACCGAACCGAACCGGTACGAAGGGGTTCGGTTCCAGACCGTCTTGCAGCCTTGATTTTAAGTAAAAACCGGTTCGCATCTGTCCCCTTTGCAGCATCTGACACCATTCGGGAAGTAAGTAGCTATGCAAAATACGATTAGCAATTAAAGCACCCCAACGAAAAGAGTTTAGCTCAAGCTCAGCTTGGACCGTTGGGTTGTTGATAGTAATTGTTTTGGCGACAGATCTGTCCTTCTTTTAACTGATCTCTTATACTCTTATGAAATCTATTCTTTTTTAGATTTTTAATTTTTGTTTACAAAAAATATTTTAAATTTGCTAATTTTGGCCCATTATTGTTCTCAATTTATGTTAATGATCTGCAAGTATTTTGTCAATCTGTGAAGTGTACATGAATGCTGATGACGTCCAACTTCATGTTAGGAGTCCTCTGAGTCGTACCTGTGAATGTGTTAGTGCCTGTTAAAAACGGATTAGGGCTGAAAGTCAAAGTGCTTAGTTGTATACAAAAAAGATATTGACACTACAAGTTTACCTAAATTATTTATTGACAACACTCCTGTACACTATATAGAACGGGCTATTAACTTAGGTTTCACCTTTAACAAAACTCTTTCTTGGACTGACCACATTAATAAAGCCATTGGCAAAACTTATGGCATGCTAAGGCAGTTAAATATTTCGCAGCAATACATACCAACTCAACTTCGAATGAGAATTGCAAAAATCTGCCTTATTCCTGCATTATTTTATGGAGTCGAAGTTTTTTTGCAACTGTGATTCGGCTAGCCGTCACAAACTCCAGGTTGTAATTAACAACGTTGCGAGATATATTTTTGATATAAAACGACATGAGCACATATCTCACTTTTCTCTAAAAATATTTGATTTGCCCTTGAATGAACTACAGAACTCTGCTACTGTTACACAAGATCATTAATAATAAGGAACCCTCGTATTTTTTCGAAAAACTCACTTTTAGCGCATCGGTCAGAACTAATAATTTACTAAGCATTAGATTTAGACTCTCTAGCTCCGAAAAACACTTTTTTACATTGGAATCAAATTTTTTGTTGGAATCAACTTCCTCGTTACGTAAAATCTATTAGAAACGCACCGCTTTTTCGTAAAACTCTTCAAACACACCTACAAAAAGATTAATATATATATTTAAATATAAATTTGTAAAATACTGCGTGAAACTGCGTGAAACAATGTCAAACTGAATGTATTTTTCAATCTTAGTAGTTAAGTAATAATGTATCATTTTATGTAAGCGCCCTCAATTGATGTACCTTTTGTGACTTGCACAATAATATACACACCTGATCATATTAATAGGTGCACACATCAACTCAGACTTTAAGGTAACAGAAAACAGTTTTATTCATTGTTTTAAACTTAAAATTTGTTCTCATTGGTTCTTAAACTATTTGTTTTTAATAAAATAAACTGAATTGTAACATAGAATAATAATATAACATAAAAGAGATCATTTTGTGTTTCAGATACGTTTTCAGTGTGATCATAATCATAGGTACACTTCATGTGTTGGTAAGAAAAAAAATTTTAATTTCCATTTTGTGTTCTTTTTTTAGGTAAATTAGTATTTCCTAACTTAGTATCCAGTGTATCCACCTCTATTTTTGGCCACTACTGCTATTCTTTTTGGCATACTTTTAATAAGAGCCTGGCAGGTCTCTACTGGTGTCCCATACCACAGTTTTTGGACACCTTAACCATAACACCATAACTGTTTCCAATAGGGATTTGTACTCTTCAGCATTCATTTTGTTCGTAGTCTGATAAATTAGACCTACGCCGTACCAGGAGAAGCAACCCCATGTTTGACTGTTTTTTTTGTAAACCGTGGATGGAATTCCTTTCCATTAGGGCGTCGAACATTCCTTTCACAGTCATTCCCAAACAAATTAATCTGTTCATTAACCTGTTCATTAATTTGGCGATGGCTCGTAAAGATTTGCCTTCTTTTCTCAGACTAAGAACCAATCGAGCTTCTTCTTTTGTACAATGAGAATTTGGACCCATTTTTTCTGAAAAAAATAATTATTTAATTCTCTGTATTGACAGGAGCTATACTTAATTTACCTTTAGTTACCAAAAGATCACTGATTACAAAATTATTCACTTGATACTTGTGAGAAACGGAGACTGTACCTATTATTATGATCAGGCGAAATGTGTGGTGGATTCGCAATTTATAGAAAAGCTTTGATATACGGGGCAGCCCCTCTTTTAACCCTTTGTCACAGTGTGGCCAGACATTGACAACAACAAAAAACCAAAAATTTAAAAGTTGTCAACACTAAAAGTACGAAAAAACCATCTATAATTAAAAAATTCCGGTGTGTACCTATTAATATGATCAGGTGTGTAGGCTCTCCAGAGCTTGGTGCAAGGATGTCAAAAAAAATAAAAATTACAATATGACATAGTTGTTATCATCACTAATCATCTTACGCACAAACAGCTTTTTAAAGTCTAAAACAATAAGATAAATAAAACATTATTTCAAGTCTTATAGTCGAATAGTTGTTACATCTTAAGTTTATGATCTGCTCATTTTGCAAAATCATTTCTTGAAATGGGTCCGAAAGTTCGTTTTCATGAATTTGACTTACACACGAAACTTGACTATGAGCTCGTCTTCAATTCATGAAATGCATGAATTGCGTTGGTGCTGCCAGATCTGGCCATTTTGTGAATTTATAAAAGCTGGATAAACAGGAACAAATTTGATTTTGAAAATTGAAGAAATCATAAATTTCTTAGCATAATAGCCTGTTCTTGCGTACAATTTACATAATTAAAACTGAATGTTTATATATTTTAAGGCTGACTAACTTAAGTGGATTAAACAAGAGACATGGCCGAAACACTCAAACCAAATCAAAGGAGAGGAGTCAGGGGAAACCGTTAAGTAAAAGAAACACAAATACTTTCCAAGATTTAGTCGAAGATTCGGAAGCATCTGACACCAATAATAGTTTCAAAGAAGTGAGTATGTATAACCAAATAAAAGCCAAATTAAGGATAAATGAAATAAACATGGTTCCTAAATATTGCTTATGCTTAAACGATTATCACTTTGGTTTTTTGAACATCTCAAATATCGCCTCAATAAATCATCATTTCCATCAATATGCCAAATATTGCTGGTGAAATGTGCTATATACTTGTTCTTTTTTGTTCAGTTGTACAAGTTCAGAACATGTGAGCAGCTGACCAGCTGAACAAAAAAGAAGAAATATGTGACCAACTGAAAAACATATAAAAAAGGTTCGATTTTTATGTTCAAAAAATGTTAAATGATACAAATGTAAAAGTGAATTATATTTATGAACCCGAAATGCCACATTTAAAGACATATAGTGTTATAATAAACTTCCATTTTTATTTAGAGTGATGATGAAGTCATTACAGAGGATCAATATCTGTCCCGATACAATGAGCAGATTAAGCTCCAACTACTAAATGAATCTAACAGTGATTCTGGATTATCAGATTATTACAATGTCTCAAAGGAATCGTCTTCTGAAGAAGAGAATGAGAAAAAAACTGATATAGTGGACAAGTTCCTGCAAGTGTTTAAGTCAGAGCACTTGAATGACGATGAAGACAACATTGAGATGAAATTGGATGTTCAAATAACACCAAAGGAGTCGGACAGCTTTGAAGCTAGCGATGAGATGTGGGACGATAGTTTTATTCAAAAAAAAAGATCCAAACCCAAATCATTGGAAAAGATGTTGAACGATGCCGAGAAGCGTACCAAACATGAAGAAATTGTTCTCAGTTCGGAAAGCGAATACTCAGACGTCGAGGCTGTTGAAGCCGAGCCCGTTGAGGAAAAATCAAGACTAATTAAGCCAATGCTTCGCATAGATCAACTGGCCAACGAAACAAGAGCTGCACAAAAATCTGAGACCGAGAGAATACGAAGACTAGACAAAAAGCATTCGGTTCTGTCAAAAGCAATTAAAAACAACTCTGGGGGTGTGAATAAGTCCGAGCTAGTCCTTGATTACATCGAAAGTACGAAAACATTTATTAAAGTTGACGGAGATATTGTGAAGCAGTTGAAGCCTCATCAAATAGACGGCTTGAGGTTTATGTACGATTCTTGCTATGGAGGATGTGATCATAGCAAGAAAAATACTGGATCTGGATGCATTTTAGCACATTGCATGGGCCTAGGAAAAACTCTTCAGGTAAGAATCGAAACGTAGAGCATTTTTGATGACACTTAACAAATAATCATATCTCTAGCTAATTGCCCTGCTACATACAGTGATATCCTATAAAGAATTAAATACCACCAAAGTCCTGGTACTTTGTCCAAAGAGCACGGTTATGAATTGGGCTGACGAGCTTCAGCGCTGGCTGGGACCACTGAAAAGAAATAGTCACATCAAGGTCTTTGTTTTCCCAGATTCGTCGTAAGTTTATCTAATATATTTTAATATGCTTTCAGCTAAATCCTCATAATCGCATTTAAATTACATTAAATGAGTTTTTGCATCCGAACTAGTTTCTGAAAATTGATTAAAGTTTTAACCCCGACATGCGTAAGTTTGGATCTGGACAACTTTGTGTCGATTAGTTTTTTTTTTGTAGTCACTAATATCCATTTAAGTGAATTTGTAAAAATGGAAAAAGCCGTAAATAGTTATGTGAAACTATACCATATGAAAGGCATGGGGCATACCAATATCTATCGCGCTTTCAACATTAAAATTTTTGGTGACAAAGTTCAAACGGGGACGTACGCGGTTGCGGTCCTTGAGAATAACAACAGAAAAATTTTTAACAAAGTGAGAGAAGATTAATTAGTCAAGAATCGTATTTATTTTGAAAACTTTATTCCCAGAAATTATTTAAATTACTAGACAATCTTAATATTCAGCTCTGTTCCAATTTTAACTTTATCAAAAACAGATCATTATTGAGACTGCCGCAGAAAACGTTGTAGTACTGAAAATATTCATTGTTGAGTTTACTCGTAGAGTAAAGGAAACATTTCGACCATATATAGCAGAGGCGTCCAGAGCTAGCTTACGGTAAAATAATTTTTTTCAATGGCTACGGCTTTGAGCAATACAACTTCAAATGACCGATGTGCGCATAGACCCTGGGCACCCCTTACATAAATTACATAATTCAGGAATGTACACTGGTTCTAAATCAAACCAAACGTTCTTGCAAACCGAATCGCGAAACGACCCAGATCTGTTTGATAATGCAAAGCCTAACCGAAACCTCGTTTCGGTTCATTTAATCGACATAGCCCGTAGCAGCTACACTAATGTAGATTAATTTTGAAAATTTTGTAGGTCAAATCATTTATACGAAAGGCTTGAATCCATTTCCTGCAATTGTCATTTTTTTTCTAAATATATCTTCAATCTTCATTCTTTCCATGGAAGAGTCAGTTAGAATTCTGATAGTTTCTTGAATAATCTGAGAAATCTAACTAAAGCAAGGGACTGCAGTATTTAGCAGCTGTATAGATAAGTGTTCTTCTCGGTTAAAGAATGGCTTCTATAAACTATCCTATATGTAGATATTGCAAGCATAAATGTAAGTTTTAAATTTGATTGATATCTTAAAAATTGTGGGAGTTATTCAAAATTTTTGTTTTGTGGGGGCGGGAGTGTCTGCGTGCAGACAATAGGAGTCCACATATCAAATTTGGTTGTTCCAGCTATTCTAGTTTTTGAGATCTAGGTGTTCATACAAACAGACGGACAGGGCTATATTGATTCGGCTGTTGATGCTGATCAAGAATATATATACTTTATATGGGCGGAAATGATTCCTTCTGCCTGTTACATACATTTGCACGACTTAAGTATACCCTTTTTACATATATGGGTTTAGGAACCTGTTTTGATTTTAGTCAAAGTTTTTTGCTTTTTCAAGCTTGGCGCAAGGTAAATAATGGTTGATTGTAATTCTATGCAATCAACACACTTCAATAGAGAAAACTCACAACATTATTGTGATAGCAATGGTACGTCTGGACAACCGGCTGCTTCGGAATTGACCACAATTCACTCATCAGCAGACTTGTTGCTTCCACACTTCGACCACTGATAATTAGCGCTATTTATAAACTCAAGGAGCCGAATACAGGCTTGAGAATTCAACTTTTTGTGAAAACCAGCCTAGAATTCCTCTTGGGAGAGTACAGCATGAAATTGTGCTATGGGTTGAAGGTGGTACCAATTTTTGTTATGAGTTGAGCGTTACTGTTTAGTTTTTTTTGGCTGTTGCTAGATTCTAAACATTCTGTTTAGTGATAATTCTAGCTCGGCCAGGCTGAGATACACATGGCATTTCTGTTTTTTGTGTTTTTATTGCAAACATCTGTGGCGTGCCTTCCATGAGTGTATACATATATGGGTTAAGTGACCTGTTTTGATGTTTAACGGGTATAAAAATTGTCGATGTGTACTCAGAAATATGCGAATAACTTTTTCAAAAGGTATCCAAATTCATCAGGACAACATTTGATCAACGAAGAATCGAATGGGTATTTGTAATAAAACTTCCTGGTATACCCAACGTCCCTTGGGACACGTGCGATGTCTTGAACATAACCATTCATATGACAGCGTTTATATTCAATTTTGAACTGCCTTCAAATTGTTATTAACATTTAAGCTCGTCCAAACTTTTTCGTAACCAGTTTCATATAGGGAAAGTATCAAACTAAAAAATTCCAACCCACACACCATATTTCCAGTTCAAAACTTAAATAATTTCTGAGATAGGTAAAATGCCTAACATTAACATTATTACCCTACAGCCCAGTTTTTTAGACCACAGCCGTAATAAATTCTGAGTTGGGGATTTGAACCACTTTTGAACTTGTTCAGACGGCTAGTTCGGAAACTGGAAAATATATAACTTTATAGTACCAATCTAAGCACCCAGTTCTTAGGTCAAATAATTTCTGAGATATGGCTTTGAACCACTTTTCGATCGGTTCGAAACCGGTCCTGAACCAGTCAAATATCTTACTATTGATAACATATCAAGAAAAATATAGGAAAGCTAACTTCGGCTCGACCAAAGATTATATACCCTTGAAGCTTGTATAATTTGTGTAAATAAAGTTTTTAAAATTTTTTTTTTCTTCAATTTTATTTTACATTGAACAATATATGCCGACTCGGCATTTCCGAGTTATTTCCCAAACTCAGCAATAGAATTATTATTAAATGTTAAACACAGATTAGGTTTTGTGGTTTTATTGAGTGGCGCGGAGAATGAGATAGAATAGAACATAGAATAACAAACGTTCATTGTATAATTTTATTTGGTATTACTGAATGCGAAGAGTAAAGTCTGTGCGTGTGACTTAGAGATGTACAATACAAGAACGGGTTCTTAACGAGTATCGATAGATGTTAGTGATGTGTGAACTAGTCGGAACTGGAAGTGTGATTGGAGCGGGATGAGCTGGAACTGCCTCAGTTTTTTTCGTAAGCTCGAACATTCAATGGATGTATTGAAGTGAAGATGTTAGCTGGATGCCGTCGGGTTGACTAGATATGTGTGCTTCTATCTGTAGCTGATGTCGTCGATGCAGTGGATCGGACGTGTGTGCTTGTCTGTAACTAATGTCGTCGAGTTGAGTGGATATGTGTGTCATGCACACTGTGCATGTACGAGTGTAGCTCCGCCACCCACCGGTCTCTTTTTGACAATTTTATTTTATTTTATTTAAAACATAAGAAGTTCTGCAAACTTCTCATTGGTAGCACAGCTTCCGATATTTCATTTGATTTACGTCCATTATCTGCAAATAGACACACGCCCATTATTTGTTAAAAAAATTCAATTATTATTATATTATATTATTAGTTTCCATATTTACATTTGAAGGCTCCCATATTCTTTATCGTATCCATTACTAGTGTAGGCTTTGGTTGATTTTTCGTCAACAAAATTCGAAGATTTTAAATATAATTATAATTGATTCACATTAGAGCTTCCGGAGATTGAACATGACCGAGCCTGCTTATGCATTTTTTTATAGACCTACAAACATATGAACATACAAGCATGCACAATGGGCATTCCACATATTTATGTACAATACCAGTACATTTAATAGGCATCATGATATAAATATCCACAATATAAAAAATGCATAAATAGTCGCCAATTCCACACACAAAAGAACACAATTCCCAGAAGTCAAAATCATTCATACTTACATTTACCATTTTTTAAAATGAGCTTCATTTCAGCCAAGCATCTCCATGCTTTGCTTTTAAGTGCTCCTTTATATTTGATGAGTTGCCACTGGTCTTTACACCTTTATTGCACAGTTTCGACTGCGATTTCTGTGCGTCAACTTTAATAAAATAACTTTTAAACATTTTGCTTTACATGTCCAGAGCACAAGAAACCAAAATATCACCAAAAATATTCGATTTCCGATATATCGCCTCGGAAATATATGCGATAATGATATTTGTCATTTTGGGCAAAAAAATCGATATTTTGATATATCGATAATATTTTCGACATCCCCACTTCTTAAGTAACGACTAATTTTTGTTTAACCTTCTTAGTTTCGAAGTATTGTAATATGAGTGGAAATAAAAAATATTTACAATTTATCTTTAATGAGCACATAAATTATATTTTGTCAAGGCCCTATTCCATGTTTGGCTTTGTCAAGCGCAATGTCAGCCAATTTCAGGACCCTTGCTCTAGGTTGAGCCTTTACTCTGCATTTGTGCGTTCCAAGTTGGAGTATGCATCATTTATTTGGAATCCCTCTAGAGCAGTTCATACAAAGTAGTTCGAAAGGGTGCAGAAAAATGTTCTAAAATTTGCGCTCCTCCCGCTCAATTTTTCTGATCCTTTGCCGCCTTATTTAAGCAGATGTGCCTTGGTGCATCTCCCCACTCTAGAAGATAGAAGAACTATTGCGTCTTTATTGTTTTTGAACGACTTTGTTTTTGGCTGCATTGATTGTCCTACCTTGTTAGGGAAAATATATTTGAATGTACCAGGCAGAAATCTTAGAACCCTCCAACCCTTTTCCAACCAATTTTCCCGAACAAATTATTCCCATAATGAACCTATATCTGAGGCCCTTAAAAACTTTAACTCCTTACCCGTTAGCATGCGATTTGAATTCGAATCCAATAAATCGGCAATTAATATTTTGTTAGCAAAATACTTTTCTTCTTTCAGACATTTAATTTAGTAATATAATTTAAGTTAGAATAGAGTAGCCAGTTAAGAGCTTTGTTCAATTTGCGAATATATAAATAAATAAATTTACAGTTAAAAAACTTAGGCTGGAATGACAATTTTTAGCGACAATTATTGTCCCAATTTTTTGTTAATGGACTAATATCGCTTTTGCTTATCATCACAGCCTCTTCAAAAACATTGTGCGGGGAATTCACGCAGACTTTGAGTCGCTTACACCAACGACTTTTTCCGATAAATATTGAAAGTGTCATTCCAGCCTCACAAACATTTTATTTTAAATTCTCCGTAGTTTGACCAAAATATTTCTCTCATTCCTGAGTTCAGTTAATTAGTAATATTATCCAAGCTAAAAAAATCTTTATTCTCTAGTGACATTTCAGACAAATTGCGAGTATTGGAAGAGTGGTCGTTGTCATCAACAAACAGAGCTGGTTGCTTGTTAGTGGGCTATGAGGCTTTCCGTACTCTCGTGTTTTATCACTCATACAAAAATCGAGGAAATCTGCCGACAGCAAAACTAGAAATTATTCGAGATAAAGTTAGCAAATATTTATTAGAGCCTGGTAAGTCAAATTCCACATTCACCAAGCAACGTCACTTAATTCCATTCTTGTAGGCGCTGATCTTGTGGTTTGTGATGAAGGTCACATTATTAAGAATAGCAAATCAGCTATCAGTCTTGCTGTAGCAAAAATCAAAACACCAAAGCGTATCATTTTAACAGGAACTCCAATTCAGAATAACCTAAAAGAATGTAAGTATTCCATATATTGTACATCTTAACTACTTGAATTAACTTTATTTTTAGATTACAGTATGGTTAATTTTATTAAGCCATTATTCCTTGGAACTGAGAAGGAATTCGCCAACTTATATGCTAATCCTATTAAGAATGGACAACACAAAGACTCCAGTAAAAAGGATATTACTGTCATGAAGCAACGTTCTTATGTTTTGCACAAGAAGCTGTCAAAATTTGTGCAGGTAACAAACTTATTTTATTTTCTAAAGTGCATATTATTTTGCCCAGAAGTTTTTTATTTAGTGTTGGGAGAATAGCGCACCGCGACCAATCTTGGTCTGTTGTGCCCCCCTACTGAGTTTACAACTCTCCTAGCAGCCCTATTTCCTGGATTCCTCCTTCTCTTCGCAATATCTGCATAGTTGGGTGTTTATTATTTACAACTTGTACATGTGGCTCCGTAGTCTGCAGTGGCCCGTGTAGAGCCCTGTCCAGAAGTTTGCAACACAGTAATATTTATTTCCAACCTTATGTATGAGTGTGGGCTTTTCCACAGGAAGGTTTAAAGCTTGTGTATTTAAATGAGTATTATATTATGTTTGCTGCGACTGCAAAATTGCGTTAGTGTAATTTCTCTGTAATTTAATTAAATTGTTGGAAAACCTTCTTTCGAAGAACAGATACCTAAATGCAATTTTAAAACAAGAAAGAAAGTCGGTCAAGCCCGACTATAACATACTCTGTACCCTTAACGTCGCAGCTCGCATTTGCTCACGAGTTATACGCGCTCATCTCTAAGTTTCACTCTATCTCTCTCACTAAGATTGCCGTCCAATAGAATGCTGTGGTGAAGGGTGGGTGGGTGGCGGGTGTTTACTGACCGTTTTTTGCTCGTAACTTGAGTATCGTTCATCCGATCTTTATCATTCAAACCTCTATCTCTTACCATCTCTGAGATCTCTTCGTTCATACGGACGGACGGACGGACGGACAGACAGACAGACGGACATGGCTTTATTGAATCGGCTGTTGATGCTGATCAAGAATATATATACTTTATAGGGTCGGAAACGATTCCTTCTCCCTGTTACATACTTTTGCACAAACTTAATATACTCTATGTACCTTCGGTACAGAGTATAAAAAGACGCTCAATTCCGACAGTTATATTCTGTACCTGCCAAAGCTAGATACCTTTCGTAGTTATGCTAGGTTTCCACTGCGCTGTGACAAAGCTATTAACAAGTAAAAAGATGTGCTTGACAGCGCTGTGACAAGCCAAATGAGTACTTTTGGTGGGGACAGCTGTGTCAAAGCATTTATCGTTCACATTGTGGTCTGACAATGAAATGCGACGATCTGGGACGCAGCGTGAACCCAGTTGCCACGCTCTCTCATTTTCTCTCCCTCTCATTATAATGTTTATATATATGGTGGGCGGTTACTATTGCGAAACTTTGATGGATTATATCTCCATTATTTAATATCTCCAAACTTGATAGATTTATAAATAATGCTGACAACGACATATATAAAAAACTGAAAAACCTGCCTTCGACACACCAATAAGGTCAAGGTTCAAGTACGTTCGACTTTGCATGATAGCGCTGAGAAGCACGCAAAGCTCCATCAAAATGGGAAAGAACCTTTTCGAGCCATTTGAAACCGAAAGAGGTTTTAGACAGAGTGATTCCTTATCAAGGCTGCAAACCTCTAAAATTTTGCAGAAGGTTCGGTCCGGGGGTTCGAACCCGCTGTAAAGTCTAAGGTTCGGCTCGCGGACCGGTTCCTGGAACTCCTGAACCCAAAGTTTTGGTTCGAACCTCGGTTCGCTTGAACATAAAAGAATAGTTTTCGATTATGAGCTCAGTACCAATATTGGCTGCAGTGTTCTTAGACCCGAGATTTCGAATTTTGTTAACTTCAGAACAAAAAAAAGTTACGAAGCACATCACAGACTTGCTTAAACTCCAAAAATAAATTCTTAATGAGAGTTTTCAAAATTCAACTTTAAATGACAACGTCAGATTGTGAAGAAGAAAAGTTTATGAAAGCAATAAAAAGCAATTAACAAATATCATTTATAAAATCTGTAAATCTCTGAATGCAAAAATCTTTGAGTTAGTAAACATTCGCACATTTTGTAGGTTGAGTTCCGTCGCGTCACACAGTCTAGCAATGGATTTTTCAGTTTTTTTATTCTTTTCTATATGCAATAGATTTCATATAGTGTGATTACGGAGTTGCTTACAAAGTGTGCGAACTCTACTAATGTCAAACTAAACTTTCTTAAAAAAATCGTTAACTGCTAAATTTAGCACAACGAACTGTAATTATAGTGTCCCCCATGGAATCTATTGAGGTAACTTGATCATCGTCCAAATAAAGAAATGCTTTTGATTAACATGAACAACCTTCATCAACATTACATTCTTCATAGTTGCATTCCATTTAAAAGCTTTCCTGATCGAACCATACTCGTTCCATTATTGACGGTGATAGTAAAAATTTGAGCTAGAGAAATGTCGTAGGATTGGAGATAAAAATCTGAGCTAGACAAATCTCGTAGGATTGGCGAACTTCTTGAATGATAGCTGCCAGATTGCAAGGAATTTCTATATTTCCCCGTATGTGTCGTTGAAAAAACTACTTAATCTTGTGAAACGAACCTAATTTTTTGAAAAAGTGGTCCGGTTCGGTTTTAGGTTCAGGTTCGAGGAGTCAAAAAAATTAGGGGTTCGGTTCATGGTCCGGTTCGTCGGACCCAAAAAACACGAACCAAACCGGTATTCTTGTTCGGTTCCAGATCGGTTTGCAGCCTTGTACCTTCTTGTGACTTCTTAAATATGCTGATGGAGTATATACTGCGCCAGTGCCCAAATGCCAAAAGATCGTGCAACGCCAACGCCTAGCACTCGTCTAGCACTCTATTTGCAAATAAGTCAGTAATCAATAATTGTATTCGTGACTTAGATATTTGCAAATAACGAATTAGCTCAGCGTCTATACGCCATAATTTGTCACAAAATTGTTATTTGGAAATAAGACGTGCGTATAAACGTAGTATGTAACTTGAACAGTTTTGGTTTTTTTGGAAACCTTTATTTACATAAAGTTTACAGATATTAGTCGGCGATGCCAGCTGCATACAGCGGACCTTCCTCATCTTAAAAAAAACTTTTCAGAAGCAGCTCTCTCTGCTTTTAGCAAAACTGTACTTTTGCTAGCTTTTCATATCGTTTGCTCGCTTTCGGCTCACGCAGCCTGAGCATTGTGTAGGATAGCCTTCGATAATTATAAATTAAAATCGATTAGTAATCGATATCGATCTGAGGCGACAACATGTTACCATTCAAATTCAAGAACCAGCCGTTATTTCTCAGCTTTATTTATTCGAAATTTATAATTTTAGCGAAGACATTCCTCGACAAAAAAGGCTATATCTTCTAAAGTATTTCGGAT
Source organism: Lordiphosa magnipectinata (assembly GCA_037044535.1). NCBI lineage: Eukaryota > Metazoa > Arthropoda > Insecta > Diptera > Drosophilidae > Lordiphosa > Lordiphosa magnipectinata. The sequence goes on from JBAMBO010000828.1 coordinate 806,526, forward strand.
TTCAAAAAATCCTTTTAGGGCGATATTTTTCAATATAGCTTGGACTATAAAAATAAGCAAAAAAAAATCGAAAAAAAAATTTTCACTTGGAGGATCCCCCCTTAATTATCCTTGTTTGGGATCCATTGGATCTTTTCGAAGTCGATTTATTTTCTAAAAAAAGGATATTAAAATATCCATAGGATATTTAATAACTATCCATAGTGTATGTACTCATACACCTTTATTGAGCACGCTTGTTGCAGGTTTCAATTGTACTAACCTGCTCAGTCTGAGCGAGGTCCCTTTTATTTAGAATCTCTCATCCCTTATCTTCTAACTTAACTAAGGCAGTATTTGTAAGATAGCTGCGTGTGTTTAAATATAGAAATGCATTCGTGGAAGGACTACACATTGCCTTCCACGATGCATGTTAAGTGCACCGGATGCCCTTTTCAAGTGGTTCCCATGGTTGATCCTTTTCAACTGCTGTGTCTGCTGGGCTGGGCTGATCCTCGTCACTGCGGCTATTAATATTTAATACTATTACATAAGGTGACATGTTTATGACACACATGGCGACATAGGCTACATATTTAAATATGAGATTAACACTACGTGTGGGCCGAGTTGAATATCATGTTCAAGTTCAAATACATAGGATATTTAACAACTTTCCATAGGATATTTAACAACTATCATTTTTCTCATATCCATTGGATCTTAATGAAATATCCTTTTGATCTTTTTTCAATATCCAATTCTTAATATTCATTGGATCTTAATGACATATCCCAAGGATCTGTTGTAAAGATCAAATCCAAATAAAAAACATCACAATGATTTGTATCAATTTATTTAATTTTGATAATATAAATGTAGTATTTAATATACAAAAATTTTGGGAATATCGGGAACGGGAATGTTAAAATAAGTGACTTAGAAGTAGTATGCGTTTTTCTTAGAATAGTGAGTATGTAATGTGCTTAGAATACTGAGTATGTATGTATTGTCCTTATAATATTAATTATTAAGGTGATCTATGAGATTTGTTATAGAGGAAGTTTTTCTATCATGTTCAAGTGAAATTTTGTAAAAATATTTTTGAATGAAGGTTCACACCAGAAGGGATTCCTCTTGGTATTTTAAGTCAAACACATGGAAAAACATAAAACAGCAGTCTAATGCGCTCATAAATGAATAAAATGTAAGCTTGTTTGTTTCGAAGCATATATAAAACTCCTCTGTGGTAATTTTATCTTCAACTATACTTTGTGATTTTGTAATTAAGACATTTTTGCTGCCTTATTTCGGTTTTCTATGCCAAATCGTTAATAGTGTGTCTACGAATGCAGCTGTTTACTGAATTCTGCGTGTTAGCTCCCGACACATATGTGGTTTCAAAATTGTGTGAAGCAATATAAAAAGGTTTGTCCTTTTCACCTGATAGAAAAAAAGATAAAATACACAATTAGGGATATAATAAAAAAATTAAAACCGATTTCCGATAGAATTTATCAAAAGTATTAGAACTTACTGTTAAGGTCATCCCCAAACGGGCTCTTTATATTATCGCTAAATAGGAAGTAAGCTTTTCCAGGGAGCCGTACCACTTTCGTTCCAAGAGGTGTTAGTTTCGGGAAACATTCCCATACAGTACACAGACAACACACATTTAGTATTAAAATTAACAAAGAACAGCTGATGGAATTGCTATGTCTGCAATTGTAAATCAAAGTTCGCCATCCACATGTCCAGCAGCATGCCCTCCTGTTAGTCCCAGCACGATAAATGTAGTTTGCGGGATTCATAAATAGGAAATATTACTGCATTTTAATATTCTAAAACAAAGAATGGAACAATTGGCGCTTGCCTTGGCCATGTACAATTCATGGGCGTAGTCGGTTTTCAATAAAGGGATACTAAATACCCAAACAAGAAAATTCTTTTTAAGGAGCACATTAGTCATTGCATTTTTGAAGCTTCGACAGTATTTTTCCCCATCGAAAAACAATGTTTATGAAGTCAAACAATGTTTAATTATATACGAATCTCGTTTTTTTTTTTTTTTGCACAAATGATTTTTATATGCATCAGAAATACACTTTACTAACTCTATTTGTTTTCTTATATATTTTCAGAGAAAAGAAGCTGAGCTCCTGAAAACATTTTTACCACAGAAGTTCGAATATGTTTTATTTATTCCAATGACGTCAGTGCAGGTGTGTAATCTGTTACACGTTGCTTATGGCAGTGCGCAAGATCTTTGAAGCTTGACTAGAGTTCTGAAAAACGATTAGCCTGAATTAACACTCTCTTTATCTCTTTCTTGCAGAATACACTATATGAGTATATATTGGAAGCAATAGCCAAACGTGGTGATAGTCGCGGAAAAAGTCTAATAACTGATTATACAGTTTTGAGAAAGGTAATTTAATTATGAGAGATAAATTTCTGTTTATGTTATTTTTAATAACAAATATTTCGGTTTTTCACGTCAGCTTGGTTTCTTGATAACTAGTCTGTTTATAAATTAAATCTCCAACAACAAAATGTACTGCCGAAAAATAACTTACATCGCCATCCCAGACCTGGGTCATGAGGTTAACTGTTTAAATATAATTTTCAGTACTGATAAACACTTGATTTTCTTTTAAAAAATTATACTTTTGAGTTATTCAGCACAGTAGGCAGCTGCCAACTCTATTTTGGCAGCGATGGTGGAGAAGGCCTAAAACTGAAAGTCAACAAACCAGACCTGGGTTAAAAGCTTGGTAAAGCATGTTTAACTCTTTTTCTTTTGTCAATTAAGAACAATTAGAAGAATTAAAAACAAACCCATATAATAACAATCATTAAGATAATGATTTCGAATGCAAGTTATATAAACGATTATATAAGTGACAAGCCAAACTGTGGTTACTAGATTCCGACGTTCTTTCCTCACGAATTGAATTCATTTGGGATTGAGCAGTCGGTTTCTGCTGCGCAAACAATTCCGAGTTTTGTTATACCTTCTATACAACGTTATTAAAATCGACTGCAAAATGCTAACGTTTACACGAAATTCGGAACAGGGCCGAATAACACAAAACTGTGTTTACTACTTGATAAACAAGTTGACGCGAAAGTCCTAATTAGGTTTCAATGCAATGAACAGTGGGATAAAATAAGCAGATTCCGAAACCTCATCGAAAGGGTTTTGAAGTATTTTCTACCCGATTTGAAGCGTTTATAAACCTAGGGGGAACCGAATTTAGCTAGGAAAATATAAAATATATTTAATTACCCTTTTTTAAAATTTTAATTTGTTGAAAAACCTCGCTTTAGGGGTTAGGGGCAGCCAGAGGCACGGAAAAATAAGTGTTTTCAGCATGTCGAGCTGAGTTTATAGACATGTGCGTCTATTCTTCCTTCTGTCCGTCTGTTTCTATGCTATCACCTCCGTTAGTTTTAAGCAGGGTATCCAACCGAAAGAGTAACCGTTATTTTGAACCGGAATAACCGAATCAAACCGATGCCGCAACCGAAATAAATTTTTTTAAGTGACCGTAACCGAAACCGAAATGGATTTGATTTTGTTTAACCATAATCGAAATAAAATAACCGATCCATTTCGGTTTTCAAAATATGAGACAACAAATACTTTTTATATTTAATTATCGTCTGTGGAAGTTCTTTTTATATTTAATTATCGTCTGTGGAAGTTCAGTCAGTTACGAAAATTCAGTTACACTAATCGTGACTATTCACCAAGTCACTCTCATCGCTAAGGAACATGCCCATCACTACCAAATCACATGAACATGCACACAGTCAGCAGCAGCAGATACGGCGGCAGAATGAAAATTTCGATTTCCAAGAAATGAAATTTATCAAATGAAATCGCCACCAACTGCAAATCAGATGCAAAAGTGATGCAATATCAGTTTAGCCACATGCACAAAGTCATTCCAAGTTTAAACGTTTTGCTTTCCTCTTAAAGTTGACTATTTTACGCATTTGTGACGATAGTTGGTTGGTAAATACATGGGTTTAATTTCTATTATTTTTTTGTATTGTAAGATTCATGTTTTTTAATTTAGGACTCAATATTCAGTAAGTTTTCAAAGGTAAAGTCTTTACGAAAACCCTAGCTTTGGAGGAAATGTTTGATTGTTAAACTTTTGAAAATTTTAAGAATGCAGTTGTTCCCATTTGAAGTTGTTATGGAATTGATAGAAATCTAAATATATACCCTCACTAGTGAAAACAATGCAAACGTGCATAAAATGTATATTTAACCGGTTTGAAAACGGTAAACGAAACGATTATGTTTGTAAAAAACAGATAGCCGTATTTGTTTCGGTTTTAATCCCAGATGTACACTATCGTCAGCAGAGGTCGCAAAAATCGGTCCCCTGTTTGCTTTTGTCAGAAAACGACAGCATTGAAAAGAGGTACCGAAACAATCTTTAACAGCGTATTTGGTTGTGAGAGGAGAGAAACACATTTTCTTTCTTTCGGTCTTTTTGGGACTGTTTGGTCCCAAAGAGATTTATAAAAAATCTCAAAAATACCGAATTTTTCTGCACTCAATTGGTCTAGCTTCGGTATTAATCCATAGTTTTCCTTTTCCCATATTTTTTTTTAAACTGCGATATTTAAGACGAAAATATAAAAATGATTTTATTGTATTTTTTTTTCATATATTTTTCCTAGGAGTTTTAAAACGAAATTTCATGCGTTTCCGTGCAAAAAATAAATATTTTTGTCAAACTACTAATTCGATTTGAAAACAATGTTCTACGCGATCTGTGTCATTATGCTCAGTACGTATATTGCTGCTGCAAGAGCAGCGAACTTGCATTTGCTCATAACAAACCTTTGGCGGATCGATTTATAATACAGATTGCGGTACAAAACATATATTTATTGAAAATAGAAATGTTACAAAAATGAAATGTTATACAAAAATTGAAAATAAATTTGATCTGCCTGCAAGTAAAAGTAGTTTATGTCCCATACATGCCAAACATCTATCTCTTACCATCTCTGAGATCTCTTAGTTCATAGGGACAGACAGGCGGACAAAAACACAGACATAAAGACCGTCATGGCTATATCGACTCGGCTGTTGATGCTGATCAAGAATTTACATACTTTATAGGGACGGAGATGCATCCTTCTGGCTGTTACATCGCAGTATGCTCTGTGTACCTTTGGTACAGATTATAATAAATCTACCTACTTCAAGTAGCTTTCAACTGCAAATTTATTTATAGTTGGCAAATTACGCATAAAAAGATTTCGGTTTACGTCTTAGAACAGTACGAAATACTGTAGAGTTAAATAAAATGCAATTGTAATAAAACTAATTACTAATATAAAATACCAACTTTTTAACAGATATGGACCCATCCGAAAGTTTTGGAAGATGCTTGGAAGAATGCAAATATCGTAAGTCTTTGATTACATTACCTGTGGATTACAATCAAATATTTTACATTATAGCAAAAAAATAAAAAGGATATAAAGAAAATTGCGTGCCCCCATTCGGAAGAAGATCAACCAGATGATATTTACGATAGTCAAACTGGTTCCATATCTGTAACAAATGATTGGTGGCGCCGTTACCTCTCAAAAAAAGATTTGGAAACTATAATGCCAAGTAATAAACTTCGGACAATGTTTTCCATACTTCGGATGTGCGAAGAGAAGGGTGAAAAGTGGTGAGTTTTTTACAAACACATTCAGCATTTGTCTTAGTGCAGCAAAGATAGCGGCAGTTATGTTACACTGTATAACAGAGCTTCAAATTAATTTTGATTTGTTCACCATTAATCAAAAAGATTAGAATGGATTTTAGGTAAACAGCGAATTAAATATATTCTACTTTTTATTTAAAATAATTGCAATATAACTTCGACAGTGTGGAATAGTGAATACACTTCCAACTTAAGCGTTGTAGAATTATGTGGAAGCATATACACAATTCTACAAAGTTTGATCCAAATCGAATGACAAAAGCATATAGCTACCTTAGGAACGATCGGTCGAAAAACAAGTTCTTGAGAGACTTGTCAGTTATTGATTTTATCTGCTGCAGCACAAATTTACAGACTTAAATGGAAATCCGATGAATATAAAGTATAGCTGTATAGCAGTATGGCTCTGGCCACGAATTCAGAATATTTAAGCTACATCAAATAAAGTTAGTTACACCAAAAAATCACATTAACTTGAGGGCTTTAGATACTGGGTTTATTAAGTGTTTTTAACAAAATGCTTTTGTATAATTTAAACATATAATATAATCATTAAAAACTGTCAGCCAGACTCCGATGAAAGAAAAAATAGAGGAAAGCTAACTTCGGCTCGACCGAGGTTTGTATACCCTTGTAGCTTGTAAATGCTTCGCATTTCAAAATTAAATGCAACAACAGGTCACCATCCCCTGATAATATTCATAACTTGAAAGTTAAAGACGCTAACATTGAAAACAAAAAAGTTTTTCTCACTAGAATTACTTCTTCGGCCGATCTTTCTTATTGCAGCTATATTCTATAGTCATCCGATTTGGATATACCTTGGCAGATTTGTGTAGTAGCATATAATATAGATCAGTACAGGGACCGTAACGATTATGAGTTCTATTATAAAAATCTATCTAAAATAATTATTTTTTGATTTTTATTTTATTCATCAATGATTAAGATTGATTTTCTAATATAAAATAATCATTATGACTTGAGTAAAATAAATGAAAATCAAAATTGAATGATTATCGTCGGAGTTTTATTTTTTTTGCTCAAAATTATTATTCAAGCGCAGATTACGACTAGAGGAAAAGGCATTGTGGCAAGTTTGAGGCATGTCCTTAGTAAGTTTTCAATAATATGTATATTAAATGGCGGATTAAAAAAAATTTAACATTTTGTTAATTATTTAATTTGACAAATAATAGTTTTAGCAGTGAGTCCGATGAGAGATTGCATCTCAATACCAATTTGAGGGCAGAAAATGTTCGTTCAACACTTACTTGCGTTGCTGGAACGGCGTGTACCACTGTTAACTGGCCGTTTTTTGCTCATAACTTGAGTATCGATCATCTGATCTTTATCATTCCTTCAGCAAATCGAAGGTGCGAACAATCTATCATCAAAACTGTGGGAGATATGACTTTTTTCCAAATAGCGGGGCGGGAGGGGCATGGTAAAAATTAAAAATAAACTTGATCTGCCTGCAAGTATAAGAAATATATGTCCCATACATGCCAAACCTCTCTTACCATCTCTGAGATCTCTTCGTCCATACGGACGGACGGACAGACGGACATGGCTATATCGACTCGGCTGTTGATGCTGATCAAGAATATATATACTTTATAGGGTCGGAGATGATTCCTTTTGGCTGTTACATACTTTTGCACAAACTTAATATACTCTGTGTACCTTTGGTACAGAGTATAATAATGGGAAATACTTTAAATACTTAGGTGGTCCCCGAAGAAAACGAAGTATGAGGAAGTGCTATACGCGACCTGCTCTACAGCGTACGCTTGATCATTTCCCAGGTTATTACAATTTACTGAAATTCGTAGCACTGTAAAATTAATAAAATGTTTAATTTTTTGAAAACCGCCCTTTAATATACATATTGTTGAAAATTTTATTATGGGTCTTATTCGATGTGGTTCACTTATTAAGGACATGCATCATACTTGCCACAACGCCTTTTCCTCTAGGCGTAATCGGCGTTTTAGTAATACTTTTGAGCAAAATAAATAAAACTCGGACGATAATCATTAAATTTTGATTTTCATTTATTTTACTCAAGTCATGATTATTTCCTGAAAATCAAAAAACGTTCACAATAAAAGTCAAGGTACCAATACGGAATCGAGTACCGAAATAATGTTAGAACTAAACATAGCCTTTTACCAACTACTCATCGTCGTCTCGCTGAGATGCAATTGCTTTCACTCTTGGCGTGCTTAGCTCTCCGGCAGCTTAAGCTGTTCTTCAATGAACTCCTGGAAAAGCAATCAATTAAGAATAGCATACTTAAACTCTATTATTACTTTACTGACATGCCAAGGGCAGCACATAAACTTGCCCAAATGCTTTTTTATTTTTTTTTTTAACGGTTTTCACACTCATTTTCATTCATTTGATTTTCCCTCGCCACCCACTTGTGTGTGTAGCCACAGCTGATTACGAAAAACATGGTTTACATATATTTCACAACTTCGAAATAAGCACTCGTCTATAGACTTTCGCGTGACAAGTTTAATTCGGGTGGTATCGCAGTGATATCGAAATGACTACTTTGCGCGTGAACTCCAGACTAACTATTGAAACAGCAAGCAGCGAAGTTTTATACTCTGTACCAAAGGTACACAGAGTATATTAAGTTTGTGCAAAAGTATGTAACAGGAAGAAGAAATCATTTCCGATCCTTTAACGTATATGTATTCTTGATCAGCATCAACAGCCGTGTCGATCTGTCCGTCTGTCCGTCCGTAGAACGAAGAGATCTCAAAGATGGTAAGAAATAGAGGTTTGACATGTATGGGACATAAATTTCTTATACTTGCAGAACAAGTTTTTTCAATTTTTGCCACGCACCCTCCAGCCTCCGCAATTTGGAAAAAACTTCATATCTCCCACAGTTTTGTAGATAGGTGGTTCGAATCTCAGGAAAATTTATATATGTGCAATATGTTTTTTAGCTGTTTCTTTAGATCCAATAAGTGTACACTGGTTTTAAGTTTACACTTTCTTCCTCTTATTCTTATGTCGCTTTGCCAAGTGTTCACTTCTTATTACCTCCTAATCTATGGTACCGTTATATGAAACAAGCGAACCAGCCCATGCTTCTCATAGAAAATTGATATATGTGCAAGTTGGGCTAATCGTCTTTTAAGGGCAATAGCGTCAACATAAATTGCATTACAGTGATACAATGTTGAAGAGGTGTATAAGCAATAATTTAAATTTAACAATAAAGGGTATTTAAATTGGTTAGTGTTTTCTGCTAAAAATCTGTAATCTTTTAGTGTTGCTCTGCTGCTTTACATGTGGAAATTTAAATTTGTCGCTTTTATCTATGTACAAAAAAAATTGATTTAAAAATTTTTAAAATTCATTAAATAAATTTGCATTGCGAAAAATCTATTTTTTCGTCATTTGTGACCCCCTATGCATCAGGCAAAATGTGTTTCATGTTGGGAACATAAAAGAGGTTACATTTTGTGACCTAGTCCTGTGACCCCAATTGATTAGTTGAGAGTTCTTACTAGTCATCAACAGTGATGGGAAAGGTACTCCATTTTCTTACCTAGGTAAAGGGCGGTTTCCACGGGTCGCGAATAATTTCTCGTGGATGCAGTCTACGAAATTATCGTTTCGGTGACCAGCTTCAAACCGGTGTAGCTTGGTATGGAGATATTTGCGAAAAGTGCACGAAATCTCTGCACATTTCGTCGATAGCAAGTGCGAAAAACTGTCGTTATTCATGCTGGAAACAAGACCAGAGAAGATAAAAAGATGCTTTAAAGGTACGCGTATATATGTGTCACAACAGAAAAAATATATTTTCCTAAATATATTGATCAAAATTAGGAAAGCTAGTCAAGATCTAACGCAATATTATTGATGAAGATATGAGCTCGCCTCGTGAGGATCTCACTACTAAATACTAATAGTGGCTCATGGACAGTCGGTGTTTTCTACTAAAAATCTGGAATCTTTTCATGAGTAGAGGTTGGCTCAATTCTGTCACTTATGTATAGACTGACTTGGCTTGAAAATGGATATTTAGCACCGCTTGCGTTTAGGTTAGGTTTGGGACATCTTGGTTTGGGCTTGGGTTTGCATGCGCGCTTCTTTCGCTTGGGGCATCTTGGCTTCGGCTTTTGTTTGCATATCCTCTTCTTACGTTTGGGCATACGGTTTTTTTTTTCATACCGAGGACAACTGTTGCCCTGATTTTGTCCTTGTCCCTTTGGAGACGGTCGAGAGCGAAAAAATTCGATGATTTGTGACCTCTTTTTTGGTATCACACTCCTCAGCATCGGACATATCCATTGGGCTCTCAGAGTCGTTGCTAAAATCCAAGTTGGTGCTGGTGCTGGAATACCAACTGTCATCATCCGAATCTGAATAATCGCTTAGTTTAACGTATCTAGAACGGTAGACCTAATGGAAAAAATCATTTATTTATATTTGAATTTTCTTTTTAATTTCACTTACCGGTGAATATAGCAAGCGTCGGCTTGTGACTTTTTGCCTTGGCTTTCTTTTTCCTTTGTCTTCATCATCGTCGTTGTAATTGACATCAAGACTGTCCATGATATCCTCCAAAGACTTGGTCAGACCTGCGTGTTTTGGCTTTCTTATTCCTTCGTCGTCTATGATATCCTCCAATGACTTGGTTTGACTTGTGCCTTTTCGCTTTGGCTTTCTTTTTCCTTCGTCTTCATTATCGTTGTAATTGACATCGAGACTGTCCATGATATCCTCCAAGGACGTTGTAAGGCTTGCGCGTTTTGTCTTTCTTATTCCTTCGTCGTCATCTTCGTCGTCCATGATATCCTCCAATGACTTGGTTAGACTTGTGACTTTTCGCTTTGGCTTTCTTTTTCCTTCATCTTCATCATCGTCGTTGTAATTGACATCAAGACTGTCCATGATATCCTCCAATGACTTTCCTTCGTTGGTGATGTCAGATCCCAGCGATGGCATGCTTATGAACGGACAAAAAACAAAATTAAGACTTAATTTTGATTGCTCACGAAAAACCAAACTATTGTTAAAATTTTACTATAACCTTACAAAAATATATTTATAATTTCCTACACAAACGTTACGTGTGTTCGGTATGAGATATAAGCACAAACTAAATAAAGTTCAGCTTCATTTCACTTGACTGGTTTTTGAATTTGAGTGAAATCTCGACGCTTATTTAATGAGCAAAATTTAGCAAAAAAAAATTCAATCGAAAGATATATATTTAATCTTGGTCGTAGACACCACATCTCGCACTTTGCTAAACAAATTTTTGGCCTAGATTTAGAGTCGTGGATCAGACTCCGTACTTTATTACTAGTCCATAAGATTCTAACGACAAAAGGGCCTCACTATTTATTTCAAAATATACAACTTGCTGTGTCAACACTTTTTCATTCAATCTGCCCGCTACTGGAATAACCTGCCGCATTACATGTAAACTATTGAGAACGCAACGCATTTTAAATCTCAGTTAACTAATCAACTCAAAAGACAATCATAGATTTTATAAACGTTTTAGAAAAGGTTTAGTATTGCACGTGTTTTGTTAGGATTATTTCTTATGTATTTTATATTTCATACTTTTTTTTTTATATATTTTGTATTTTTATTATGTCTTGTGATCACTCTGTTTTTGTGACCGATGTACTAATCTATAGATCTTATGTACCTGTAGCATTGGGATAATACCGAAAAAATTAATTAGTTTTTTTGTTTGGTGCCGTGTCTGTTGATCGGCCTGCTCTGTACTCGTGCTGTGTTGGCTGGAGGTTTGCCTCCTTTAACAGCGTATTGTGTATACTGTTGTCCACCAGCTTTTCTATCATTTTCAGTAAAAACGATGTCAAGCTGATGGGTATGAAAGACTTGGGGTTAGTTATATCCTTCTTCCCTGCCTTGGGGATTAAGGCTACCCTTGCTCTGCACCAAGCGTGTGGGATACAACCAGTAGCAAGACTGCTTGTCATGATTTTCCCGGCCCGGGGGGTTTGAAGGGCTGGAATGTTCCAATGGCCCACTCAAGTCTCCCTGCGGAAACAATTTTCTTGGCTTCTGCCCACTCAGAGCCACCTGGGTGATAGTAGCTCTCTTGTCACATTCTTCCATGGGGATGTTTCCCGGAAGTGTGTGTCTAACAAGAGACGTACTCTCTCCTCGTTGCTCTCTGTGTATGCATTGCTAGCCTTTTTGAGCGAGGTGTTGCCGTCAGGTTTTTTCCTGCACAGGAGTCTATGTAACATAGCTCCTTCTTTCGTGTCCTCAATGGACTCGCAGAATTTCCTATAATTTTTTCTTTTGGCTTTCCTTATTTTGCTATTGTATAGTGTCAGGGTTTGCTTGTGTTTATTCCAGTCCCCGGTTCTTTTGGCTTCATTGAAAAGAATTCGGGTCTTCTTTCTGAATGCCTCCATGGTGTTATTCCACCAGGGAGCATCATTTTCTTTTCTCGATTTGCTAAGAGGGCAATTCTCTTCATAAGCATCGATTATACTTTTGGTTAATGCGTTTACTCCACTTTCTAGTTCTAGGGGGTGTTTCGGAATCCGAATCCTAGGTATATTGTTTCCTAACGTGAAGAAGAAGCCTCCCCATTTTGTTTTTGGGGGGTTTCTATCAGGGATACTTTGCTGTATGCTAGATTCCAATCTGAATTGGATCATTCTGTGGTCGGACATAGATTCCTCTAATGAGTCCTGCCAGTCCTTTATAGAGGGTTTTAGCGACCTGTTGGAGACGGTGAGTTCAGGACCTCCTCCCTTACTCTAGTTACAAATGTTGGGACGGATCCTACATTACATATATCCAGGTCAAGCCTGGAGAAGAATTCTAATAAACACTCACCTCGGACGTTCACATCGGAGCTTCCCCATGCGACATGGTGGGCGTTTGCGTCACATCCGACTACAAGCGGCAGGCTTTTGCTCCTGCAATGTTCTGCCAGGCCGACATCTCTTGTGGGGTACATGTTCGGTCTCCAGCGAAGTCGGCAGAGGCTATGACCGTGGTCTTTAACTGCTTCGCCTCGCAGGTCGCTATCGCGACGCAATCTCTGTAGAGGAATTCTGAAAGGATAGTATATTTAATATTCCTCATCATTATACAGGCTCTGGGGAAGGCATGCCTTTGGTCCCAAATTATCGTGGATTCTCTTGTATACAGGGACCTTTATTCCCTCATTGCACCAGGGTTCCTGTATTAGAGCTAGTCCTAGGTGTTGTCGGGTGAACGTTCTCGCCAGGACATCCGAGGCCGCCTTTGCGTGGTTAACGTTCACCTTTCTCCTTGGGAGAAAAATGGTGATGTTATGGGGCGAGGGGATATTCTCTCCCATTTTACCTAGAAGGGGTACTCCCTTCCATTCTGTCAACCTTGACACGTTGCTCATCAGCCACTTCACGGTCGTCTCATGGTTGCAGTCGATGATCTGATGACCCGGTCGGAAATGGATTCCCGCGAAGCTGATGGGCGTATCCCAACATGCCAGGAAGACCTCCTCCAATATCGCATCCTCAAATGCAGATAGCTCCTCTTGACTGAGGTTGACCTGAGGGTATTCCTCAGGTACCACCTCTACCCTAACCTTTTTCGCAACGCTTGCATACGTTGCTTGTGGTGGAATGGGCACTGAGGGAGGATTCACCGCGCTAACAACAATGCCATTTTCTGCTGCCTCTGCTGCGGTCCTGGAAGTGCTGGGCACGCCGGCTGGGTCTTCCTCGGGGGCTGCTGCCTATGAGAGGGTGCTAGCCGTTATATCTTTCAACGTCACGGCTGTGCACTGACGCTTCGGCGTAGCCGTTGGCGGCGTGTTGTGGGTGCTGCTTTTCTTTGGGGCAGGGGTGTGTGACTGCGCCTCTGATGCCCCAGTTCTTGGCTCCTTTGCCATCCGGAGGGCTGCCTACGGTTTGTAACCATTCCTGAGGTCCCCTGTGGAAGGTGGCCTTTGTCATCCAGAGGAGGTGAGCCGAGTTCACGCTAATTACAAGTGGTTGAAGTGTGAAAGCAACACGTCTGTTGATGAGTGAATTGTGGTCAATTACGGAACAGCGTTGTCCAGACGTTCCAATGCTATCCCAATAATGTTGAGAGTTATCTCTGTTGAATTGTGTTGATTGTATTGAATTATAATTAACCATTTGACCTTGCGCCAAGCTTAAAAAGCATACAAAAATTGTAATGGAAATTGTAATTGCAGTTTACGGCTCTGGTTCGAGTATCGAGCTCAGTTAGATCTCTGGTATTCCAACACCAAGTCGATTTCGAGATCAAATCAATTATGAGTATCGAACTTAACCCGATTAAAAACCTTTTGGATTGGATCAGACTATTAAAAAACATTATAAAAAAAATGCTTCAGAGCGGTGCGGGTCATTACGAGCCCATCGCTGTCGCCTAGTCCTACTTTTACCAATAAAGCCCTGTACCTGTCCTCTTGGGCACTCTGTTGACCTCAGGCCTTTATTAAACTACTCGGACGAACACAGCTTCAGAGCGATAAGCTTCAGAGTTGAGCCAAGACTTTCAAAGCAAACAAAGTGCCGAGGGTAAGAAATATTCCTGCTGTGACATTACAGTTGAACATGGGTGCTGATTGGTGCTTTTAAGAATCATTTGTTTTAAATCCGTTTATATGATCCTTTGCAATTTGCTGCTCTTCTGTTTAAAATCTGAAATCTGGTGTAGAAGACGACTCCTTGCAAGGCTTGGGACATCTTGGCTTGCGTTTGACACATTTCGGTTTCTTGGGGCGACACGAGGTCTTCTTTCGCTTGGGCTTACAGGTGCGTGGCTTGGGCTTGCATCCTCTATTCTTGCGTTTGGACTTCCACGATACACGCTTACGCTTGGGCACAGAGAACAGTCTTTAGGTCTACACGATGCAGTGGGATTAGCCAAATCTTCGTCTTTGAATTCACCATTTGGGATGTCCAAACTGTCATTGTCGCTGAGATCAACGCTGCTGCTGCTGCAGTAGCTGTCAGCATCATCTGTTTCGGAAGAGTCTTGCGTCTGCAGTTTACGCGCCACACAGTAGACATCCTGAGAAAATAATTATTAGTTGATATCAAATTTCCCTTAGTTTGACTTACCTGTTTATATAACCAACGTTTACTTTCAGGCATGTCGTTCCATCGGCGGGCCGCCTGCTTCACTAGTTCGCGGTCGCGAAATACATTGTTATAGTAGTCATATAGTAGTCAAAAGTCCCTTAGGAAGTTAAAATACGGATTCCTAAAGGCATCTTGCACCGACTTTGTTTTCATCTCCATTTTTTCATTCTCGAACTCTTTATCGAAGTCGCTGCCATCCGTATCGAAGTTCTTCTGAAGATCATTGCCAAACTGATTTGCTGGTCCATCGAAAATGTTCTCGTAGCTGAGCGATTCGAAACTCTTCGCATCTCCTTCCCCAGTGTCACTGCTGACAATTGTCAAATTGTTCTTAGATCCATCGACAATGTTCTCTAAGCTGAGCGATTCGAAACTCTTCGCATCTCCTTCCCCAGTGTCACTGCTGACAATTGTCAAATTGTTCTTAGATCCATCGACAATGTTCTCGTAACTGAGCGATTCGAAACTCTTTGCATCTCCTTCCCCAGTGGAGCTGCTGCCAATTAACAGCTTGCTCGTAGATCCACACGAGGACATCTTTATGCTTAAGAACAATAAAAACAATTTCGAAACCTTTTAAAAATCCTGCTTGCTTGTTTACAATTCACAAATTTTAATAAAAGTTGGAAAATAAAAATGGTTTTTCTCCACAAAATTTACATGCGTTTGGTTGAAGCATAAAAAAACTAACATAGAAGCACACTTTGAAACGCATCTCTCTTTTTTGAGTGATGTTAACTCCATTGTGACGAGTAGTTACTTCATAGAGACAACAAAATCTGTTACTCAAAATTACTGTCGACGTAGGAAAACACGGTGGTTAGAGGGAGACGAACATGGTTAAAAAATACTCTGAAAGTCAAAAAATAACTCAAACAGCCAAAATGACAGCGAACAGCTGACAAATATCTGAGTGAAAAGATGTCGACGCAGCAGATTGGGCTTCTATGTTAGTTTTTTTTTAGGGTTGAAGATCTTAGCACTAAATGAAGCGAATCAAACTAACTTCATAGAACTTGACTGGTTTTCAGTTTGAGTAAAAACACATCGAGTGCTATGTTATGATTTTTATACCCTTGGAAAAGATATTACAATTTTGCCCAGAAGTTTGCAACTCATAGAAATATTAATTTCCGACCCCATAAACTATATATATTCTTGACCAGGGCGACGAGCTGAGTCGATTGAGCTTTGTACGTCCGTCTGTCTGTCTGTTTCTACGCAAACTAGTCTCTCAGTTTTAAAGCTATCGAGCTGAAATTTTGCACAGAGTCTTCTTTTTACTGCACGCTGCTAATATGACGGAACCGATCGGATCGGATAACTATATCCAAAGACACTACATATGTAGATACCGCATCTCATACAAACTTTTTTTTTTTTTGTGGGATCCAATGTCGGCTCCCAAGAACAATCGTTTTTTCTTTCACATGCGTCATCTATAAAATCTATGAATCTTTGCTCTCATCGAACACCCATTTATTAAAACGTAAAGCTAAATTTCAATACATACATTCCTCGTAAAGGAAGCGAGAAGCCAAAATTGGGATCCAATGTCTGCTCCCAAGAATATTTTTTTCTGTTTCACATGCGTCATCTATAATATCTATAAATCTTTGGTTATATGCAATGAAATTAAACCAAAATATTTAGAATAAAAGCAGTTTTTAATACGATTTAGAATATGGATTAATAATCTTGAGTGTGCATTTATCCAAATTATAATGTACACCTTTTTCTAAAATTACTATTCCTGCGATGCAACAAAAATTAGTTTTTTCTCGATTTCTCAAAAAACGCCCACATAAAATCTTTTGAACTTGATTTTGATTTGATTGATTTAAAGCGATGGCGAAGGAATGCGGTTTACAGATCTGGCATTTTCAACTTTTTTTTTTCTTCTTTGGCCACCACTGGCTTAACAATTTCATTCTATGCAATTTTTCCTTAGTTTATTATATAAGCCCATTTAATTCTCCGTTGTACAAATGTTGTCTCAATGTCTAATGTCAAATTTTTTAATGAAACTGCCCAATTGAAACTGGTCACACTTAAGTATCCAATATTTCAAATGCAAAAGGTGGCCTTCCTCGAACATATGACAGAAAACTAGATGAGATTGGCTAAAAAATTACATTTCTTGTTCACTGTGCATGGTGAAGAATGTTTCTAATTTATCTACATATTTTTTATTTGCAGCTTAATATTTTCAGCGTTCGTGGCTGTATTGAATGTGGTCGAGTACTTTTTCAAAAAAATTTCCGAGGGTGATCCTGAAATATTGCAACACACATGTACGTTCCAAATACGCTTTTTTTGCATTCATTTATTTACATTATTTATATATTCACAGATATACCATCAAGTCAAAAAATCTCAAATACTTGGATTAATGGTCAAGATTATTACAGACTAGATGGGAAAACGCCGAAAAATATTAGGCACGAAATGATTAAAAGGTTCAACAGTGAAGCCAACAGACGTGCGCGCGTATTTCTAATTTCTGCCAAGGCTGGTGGCCAAGGCATTAACCTTATTGGCGCAAACAGAGTAATAATTTTGGATACTTCGTGGAATCCATCCAACGACCAACAAAATATTTTTAGAATATTCCGTCTTGGTCAAAAGAAAAACTGTTACATTTATCGATTAATTGCCATGGTAAGTTATCCGCTTGTAATTCAAATTAATCCTGATAAATATACTTTTACAGGGCACCATGGAGGAAAAGGTGTACTCTCGGTCTGTTACAAAGCAGGCGATGAGTTTTCGTGTCGTAGACGAGCAACAAATAGACCGACATTATAATATGGCTGAGCTGGCAGAACTTTACACGTAATAATAATCTTTATCAAAGATTGACATTTTATTTTTAATAATCACTAGCTAAAACACATACATTGGTTGATCGAATAATACCTGTGATTCAAATGCAGATACTTGTACTTCACATAATCTGAACGATCTCATTACACTAGAATACAAAAAAAAAAAATTAAATGACCCATTTCTACTGAAACTATTTTTAAGTGTAGTTTATATTGTGTGTGTTTAAAAGTGGATTTCAAAAACTTTTCATGGCTACGTTTTTTAAATATGATATATTTTTCATTTTTTCGGTCGGTGCACTTACATTAAAAACCATATTTCAATTTATAATCGTCAGCTGGTGCCAAGCAAGATATAAATTTAAATATAATTAAACTGTCAATAATAGCGTAGAGCATTGTTTTCAAATCGGTTAAGAAAATTGAATCGGTTAAGAATGGTTGACCAAAAATATTTTAAAACGAGAAAGCAAAGCTAAATTCGTTTGCCGAAGTTTTAATACACTTAAAAAAGTTCGCTGCAACGGTTAGCGATCTCGACCAAACTTTGCAGATCAGCTTAAAAACATATAATATTAACAACGAGTTTAAGAGCGCTAATATAGATAACAAAAAAGTTTTTCTCACTAAAACCCATTTTCCAACATAACATTTCTATGGCAGCTACAAGAAGTAGTCATCCGATCCGGTCAGTTCCGACATATTAGCAGCGTGCAGTAAAAGGAAGGCTCTGTGAAAAATTTCAGCTCGATAGTTTCAAAACTGAGGGGCTAGTTCGCGTACAACCAGACAGACAGACAGACGGACGGACAAAGCTCAATGGACTCAGCTCGTCATGCTGATCAAGAATATATATACTTTGTGTGGTCGGAGATGATTCCTTCTATGCGTTGCAAACTCCTGGGCAAAATTATAATACACTTAACAAGTGTATAAAAATAGAGGAAAGCTATCTTCGGCTCGACCGAAGTTTTTACACCCTTGTAGCTTCTTGTATGGTTTATATATATTTATGTAAAAGTAGCCTGATTCCACTGACACAAATATGTACATTCGGCCAAATGTACATGTTTTTGACAAGACCTCCTATATACATTTTCTACACCCAATTTCTATGGCAGCTATACGATATAGTTGTCCTATCAAACATGGTGGAATTATGTGAAAGCATAGCAAACTGATAAATACGAGGTTTGGGGACGTTTGCGTTGAAGACAAAAAAGTTTTACTCAACAACATTTTCGACCGATGGTTCCTATGGCAGCTATATGCTATAGTCATCCGATCTGGCCAAATGTGCAGCATATTTGTACCAAAAGACTTCGTGCAAAGTTTGGTTAAGATAGCTTTAAAACTGACGGAGGAGATAGCATAGAAACAGACGTACAGACGGACATGGCTATATCAGCTCAGCTCGTCAGGCTGATCAAGCATATATATTTTTTATGTGGTCGGAGAAGGAAGCATCTTCTATCGTTACAAACATCTCGACAATTTTAATATAATATTGTTTTTTCTATTTTCCTTGTCTTTTGGTCAATATTAGAAGTTGGCGAACAGCCAGATCAGAAAAAAAATTCCACCACAGAACAGAAGTCGAAGCAAATGAAAATTTAATTTTTAAAAAATCCCAAAAACACCACTTTTTATACCCGTTACTCGTAGAGTAAAGGGCATACTAAAGTCGTGCAAATTTATGTAACAGGCAGAAGGAATCATTTCCGACCATATAAAGTATATATATTCTTGATCAGCATCAACAGCCGAGTCGATATAGCCATGTCCGTCTGTCCGTCTGACCGTCTGTCTGTATGAACACCTAGATCTCAGAGACTAGAAGAGCTAGAGCAACCAATTTTGAAATGTAGACTCCTATTGTCTGCACGCAGATCAAGTTTATTTCCCACCCCCGCCCCCACAATAAAAAATGTTGAATATCTCCCACAATTTTTGTGATATCGATCTCAAATTTAAAATGTACATTTATATTTGCAACATCTATAAGCCCTGAAATTTTCATCAAGATCGGATGATAAATAGCCGAGTTAAAAAAATGTTGCATACTTTTCGGCTGACCCACCTCAGGCACACAGGAAGGCTATTAAACATTTGTTTTCATGAGTAACGGGTATATCGAAGTCGGTTAGAGCCGACTTTAACTTACGCTCTCGTTCAGCACTCAATTGCTCACTGCTCCTGTATTTGTTTGTAGATCTTGTTCATCGATATCTAATTTTCTTTGTAGAAGTGCGGTTCTAAAGTAGAAAAAATAAAAATAGTTTTTTTTTTAAATTTTAAATATTTTTCCTAGGTGTTTGGAAACGAAATTTATAGAGTTTTCGAGCAAAAAGTCGATTTTTTTGAAATGTTTTTGATCATTGTATTCAAACTACTTAACCGATTTGAAAATAGTGCTTGACACCATCTGACTATTATGAATTGAGATATTGCTTTAAATGTAACAGCACCTAACGAAAAAACGAAAATAGTTCATATTTAAAAAACTTTGCCGAGAACAAATTTTTGAAATTGATTTTTCAGATCACCAATCTAAACTATACATAAAAATAGTTTCAGTAGAAATGGGTCTTTTGGCTGGTAACTAGTGTTATTAGTATTTACTAGCTCTATACCCGGCACCGCTCGGGTCATTTGCATTGTGGGGAGCGGTAACATTCAAGTTTCAAGTTGGCTACAAATCGATATAAACATTTGAACTCATCCAAACTTGTATCAAACTACATATTTCCAACCCACGCACCAAATATCTAGAACATAGCTTAAGTCTTTTGAGCGGAGCTTAAGTCTGGAACGGAGTCGGAAAGATATCTATCTTTATACTACCAACCTACACACAAAGTTTTCAGTTCATAGCTCAAATTATATTTGAGATATGGCTCTGAACCACTTTTAAACTGGTTTTAAACCAGTCCTGAACCAGTTAAATATCCAACTCCATATTACCAACCAATTTTCAAGATCATAGAATAAGATAACACTAAGATATGGCTCTGAACCACTTTTTAACCTTTTTTAGACTTGAGACATAGCCTATGAAATTAGCCTATGCTGATCACCATGAACATAGTATGAATATTTCGGGAAGATCGGTACATCGGTTTAGCGGCCTATAAAGAAAAAAACTCATATACTTTCACTACATTTTTAATAATATTTGTAATAATAAATGTATAAATGATTCCCAATGTGCTGGAATTTGGCAGTAAATTGTATTCTGCTGCAGCAAATTATTGAAATTACTCGATTAACTGTTAACCTACATAAAACGGATGAGAAATAGGTATCCGATGGTATATACAAATTTTTTTCTATACTATAGATTGACGACTCCTCAAATAAGCGAAAGGACAATGCCGGTTCTTCCAAAAGATACAATATTGGCACACTTATTACGGCAATCGGAGTTGGTCTACAAATACCACGAACATGATAGCCTGTTAGAGAATAAAATTGAGCAAGAATTAAGCGAACAAGAAAAAACAGATGCGTGGGAAACCTATGAAAAGGAACTGCAAATGAATTTGGGTAGGTCTTTCAACTAGATTCAGCAGAAATTCTGCACAAATATCCGGCTTCAAGGTTTTTAATCCTTCTGTTTTTTTCTATTTGCATATATTAGCGCAACAAGAAGGACTTAATACTGAAAAGTAAGTACAGTGTTTTCTGATGTAAATCGCAAAACATTTGTGTTAATAACTCTCATTTCAGATCTCAGAACAATATGCCTCCATCCAAACTGGGTCCATATTTGGGTGCAGTTCCGAGTCTTGACGTAAGTACAACATAGCACACTAAAGGACATTCTCTTTACATCTATTCAACTAAAAACAAGGGAACATTGAAGAAAATAAGTAAGAAAGTACCTGCAAGAGTCTATGCTCAGTATGTATTTTGCTGCTGCAGTCGCAGCAGAAGCAAAAACATTCTTTATACTTATAACTTGACTATTGTTTATCCGATCTTTACTAATTCTTTGAATCAATTAATAATGCTTTTTACTTAACATGTCTAAACTGAGGGAGGGAGACATAACTTTTTATACTCTGTACCGAAGGTACAAAGAGTATATTAAGTTTGTGCAAAAGTATGTAACAGCCAGAAGGAATCATCTCCGTCCCTATAAAGTATATAGATTCTTGATCAGCGTCAACAGCCGAGTCGATATATCCATGTCCGTCTGTCCGTCCGTCCGTATGAACAAACAGATCTCAGAGATGGTAAGAGATAGAGGTTTGACATGTATGGAACATATATTTCTTATTCTTGCAGGCAGATCAAGTTTATTTTCAATTTTTGCCACGCCCCCTCCCGCCCCCGCAACGTCATATCTCCCACAGTTTTGACGATAGATTGTTCGTACCTTCTAGAGATATCTAGTTGTCAAAATTATTTATCGATTTGCTGAAGGAATGATAAAGATTGGATGAACGATACACAAGTTATGAGCCAATATAAGTTAACCGGCACCCCCCACCCCCCTCGCCATTCACACCAACCACCGCTGTTTTTAGACAAACTCAATTTTTGGGAGAGAGAGAGAGAAACTTAGAGATGAGAGTTTAATACAAATATAGCACGATAACTGCGTGACTCCGTGGATGTATTATAATATTATAGTGTATAATGTTATAGTCGGGCGTGACCGACTTTCTCACTTGTTATACCAGTTACTCGTAGATTAAAAGGGTATACTAAAGTCGTGCAAATGTATGTAACAATCAGAAGGAATCATTTCCGATCATATTAAGTATATATAATCTTGATTGTTGATGCTGAACAGCCGAGTCGATATAGCCATGTCCGTCCGTCCGTCCGTATGAACACCTAGATCTCAGAGACTAGAAGAGCTGGAGCAACCAAATTTGAAATCTAGACTCCTATTGTCTGCACGCAGATCAAGTTTATTTCAAATTTTTGACACGCCCACCCCCGCCCCACAATAAAAAAATGTTTAATAACTCCCTCAAATTTTAAGATAAAAAAGATTAAATTTTAAACGTACATTTATATTCGCAATATCTATAAGCCCTCCAATTTTCATCAAGATCGGATGATAAATAGCCGAGTAAAAAAATTTTTGCATACTTTCCGGCTGTCCCACCTCAGGCTCACAGGAACGCTATTAAACATTTGTTTTCATGAGTAACGGGTATATCGAAGTCGGTTAGAGCCGACTTTAACTGACGCTCTCGTTATTTTCTAATTTTGGGGGAGGTAGGGGCGTCAAAAAAATGGAAAATAAACTTGATCTGGCTGCAAGTAAAGGGTGATTGTTTAGCAGCTTTCTGGTTTGATTAAAAAAAATACATAAAATTCAGAAAAATGTATGAAGGTCTTTATTTGAGTCGATAGAACGATCTATATAATTAAATGTTTAAAGATGATTTCATGTAAATGTTGGCCGCGACTGCGCCTCAAATGGTTTATATACGCTAGGTCCAATTTTGGCATACTCTCTCCAACTTATCGGCCGGTATGTTTCGAATAAATTCTTCAATATTGGCTTCCAGTGCGTCAACTGTTGCGGGCTTGTCGCTATAGATATGAGCCCCACAAATAATAGTCTTAAGGCGTTATATCGCACGATCTAGGCGTCCGATTGACCGGCCCCAAACGTGAAATATACTGTTCACCAAACTCGCCGCTCAATTGTTAGCAGTTGTGGTAGGTCGTGTGGCATTAATTCTTGCACCAGCTGTATTTTAAAAGGTTTTATACCCAAATCCTTCCTCAAAAGTGGGGAAACAGAACGGCGCCGAATCGATAATTCACGGTCATTAACAACACTGGCGGATGCAGCTGCGAAATTTTCCTCTGTCCGCACTCCTCGTATGGAAAATCCACCCCAGAAAGTGAAAACGCTCGGAAATTTCAGCATGTTAAAAAAATATTTTTCATTCGATTGCCTTTCAACTCTATTTTGAGGATAGTTTGCGTAATAATTTGTGGGAAAAAGTGCTGCAGGGGAGGGTTCAAGGCCAATCGTGAATGAAATTCCCTTTGTAATCTCTTTAAAGCAATTAAATGGAAAAACTATACTCCAGTTTTAGAAAATCCACTACCAAAGTAGGAAAATGGAGGGAAGAGTGCGTTCAAGGCCAATCGTTGTTTTCTAGCCGATCTAATTGCCTGATTCCACTGACACATATAAATATTTTTGACAAGGCCTCCTATATACATATTTTTCACCCAATTTTTTAAAATTTGAAAATATTTTGTTATTTGCCTCGAACACTGAGTGCTTTATGTGCCCCTTGGTGCGTTCATCCACCTTGGGTATCGCACCCTTGCGAATATTGGCAATATTTTTGCGGACTTTTCAGAGATGATGGTTACTGTATTACGATGACGGTTTGTTAAACCTGCGATACCAGCTACATCCATATTTTTAATTTTTATCTGCTCTTAATGGGATAGTACTTTTATAGTAGTATAATAAGTTTGTTTCAAATATGGAAAATTCCCCCTCATCCTCATTTTAAGCGCGAAAAACTGCCAGAGCCACACTTTTTAAGTTTGATCCTTGTGAGTCAAATAGATATTAAGTTAGGCCCAATATCTATTTATTCTGAAAACCACAAAAAGATCCGAGCAAAAATACCGAAGTTATGAAAGTGCGCCATTTATTTTAAATATATTTATATTACTTTAAAATGAAATGCAGGCCTATTAAAAACAGTGAATTCAAAATTATGAAAAACATGCCAAGCCACACGAAAATATATTCGGTCGAAGAAGTTAACTCCATATTAACTTAGGAGCTCAAAGCTATTGGAACAACATTTCTTGAAAAATGTAAAATTGGCTGCTCCAAAGGGCCAAGCCATGCTTCTCCCAATCTCTTGACGCGTGTGCTTATAATTTTTCGCACAAGAGAAAGGAACCTACAGTTTAACGCCGAATCCGAACGGCAAAATTGGAGAAGCTTTTTCATGTAAAGTTACTTCACAACTGGAGCCAATTGCTGATGAAGGTGACCGGATGTGTAAAAGCTATTTTATAAAGATAGAAAAAAACTTTGTATTAGATGGTCCGAGGTGGGATTGAACCCACGCCTCCCGCACAGCACACCGACACACTAACCGCTGCGCCAAACCGGCCACAACATTACTTGTTCAAACTTGAAGGAGGAGCAGCTCAGAGAACAAGTGATGGAGGTGGGTCACACTCAGCAGGAGAGGCGACCCACCATGGAGAAGAAGGACAAGGATGTCTTTCAGGCCCGTAAACAGCTGGCGGTAAATTATGGGCTACAAGTGGAGCACGCCGACAAGGACGAAGAAAGCAGCC
This sequence comes from Lordiphosa magnipectinata, assembly GCA_037044535.1. Taxonomy (NCBI): domain Eukaryota; kingdom Metazoa; phylum Arthropoda; class Insecta; order Diptera; family Drosophilidae; genus Lordiphosa; species Lordiphosa magnipectinata. Next base: position 831,528 of record JBAMBO010000828.1, read on the forward strand.
AAAGAGAAGTGGGAGCACAACATGATGAGACTCACATAATACCCAAAGCGACTACAAAGAAACCCAACCCATCCAAACCCAAGAAGAATCATTTGAAGCAAGCAAGCATTCCTCTTAAACTGGAGACCCAATAGACGAATTGGCGAAACTATTGGATTCACTTGCAGGAAAACTAAGTCAAGCTATTGAAGAAGCTAGCAAATGCTTCATGGAATTGCACACTGATGAAATACTTAAGCACAATTCCAAGATTGAAGTTATGCTTAGGGAGTTGGAAGAAACGCATAACAAGCTGAGGACTATGAATAATCTCAGGCACTTCGACAAGATTCTCGATCTGAGAATAGAGGCCATTACGATGATGGAAATGCTGGATGTCAGAAAGCAGCGTCTAAAAGTCAAACGTGGTGAAGCCATTATTGCCTCTACCAGCTGCACCGGCAATACAAATGCCCACATTTAGTGGAAACCCCGAAGATTGGCCAACATTCCATGGATGGTTTAAGCAGGCAGTCCACGAGAGAGCAGACTTCGGGGATGGCATCAAGATGTATTACCTGAACGCGTGTCTTAAAGGGGAAGCAAGAAATTCACTTACTTCCTCCCTTATGCAAGAACCTTCTTACTACACAACAGCATGGGACCGTATATGTAAGAGAAATGAAGAAGGCTGGAACAGATTTCCAGAACAGCTGAAAGTCAGTAAGCCACATCTGGAAACAGCATGTACTTCAGTTAGAGAGACACCTGCAACGCCCAAGAACCCGACTTTCCTGTTATTCAAAGGCACCCCGAGGCGGGTGAATAAAAAAGATCAGCGAGCGGCAGATATGGCTAGTACCGCACAGAAGGCACCTTCAGCAGATCTGACTGAATCTGAGGCTGCCGATGAATGCGCGCGGCCAGCAACCGAATTCCATTGCCTGGATCAGCAACTCCATGGTAAGGATGGTGAAATCATCGAGGAGGAGCAGCTCAGAGAACAAGTAATGGAGGTGGGTCACACTCAGCAGGAGAGGCGACCCACCATGGAGAAGAAGGACAAGGATGTCTTTCAGGCCCGTAAACAGCTGGCGGTAAATTATGGGCTACAAGTGGAGCACGCCGACAAGGACGAAGAAAGCAGCCAAAGAGAAGTGGGAGCACAACATGATGAGACTCACATAATACCCAAAGCGACTACAAAGAAACCCAACCCATCCAAACCCAAGAAGAATCATTTGAAGCAAGCAAGCAGTCCTCTTAAACTGGAGTCGCTTGCTAATATGGAGTCGTTTGGTAAGGCGGGAGATTCTCAATTGGACGTGCAATTGGAAGATCAAATCGCCAACAATATCCTGGCTGACGACAAAAAGGAACTGCCTAATATCACGCTGGAGGGTACAAGACAGAAAGCCTGGATTACGAGCTCGAGCATCGAGCAACTCACCGTGAAGAGGGAAAATCCACAATTTGACCACGCACGTCTCTGTACAGTGGACAGTGCCAAAACAGACGGACACCTCGGGACTACAATGCGGTCGAAGCCCATTGGGGCCTTTAGGGCCATTTATTTTCCAAAGTTCTTTCCTATTTTGCAGGTAAGGAACTCTATCCGCACGAGCAAAGAGGCAGGCAAAGTCAGATCGCTTAAACCAACACCAAATGGGTCCGCTTCGGACAAGAAAAAGGAACAGCAGCGCCTATTTAGACATTTAGAGTCTATGGATTTTACGGAAGAGTAAGGCACAAACTGGATGACTGGCTGTCGCATATTGGGCCCCCCGAGAATGTTCAAACTTGAACATGATATTCAACTCGGCCCACACGTAGTGTTAATCTCATATTTAAATATGCAGCCTATGTCGCCATGTGTGTCATAAACATATCACCTTATGTAATATTAATAGCCGCAGTGACGAGGATCAGCCCAGCCCAGCAGACACAGCACTTGAAAAGGATCAACCATGGGAACCACTTGAAAAGGGCAGCCAGTGCACTTAAAATGCATCGTGGAAGGCAATGTGTAGTCCTTCCACGAATGCATTTCTATATTTATACACGCGCAGCTAACTTACAAATACTGCCTTAGTTAAGATTAGAAATAAGGGATGAGAAATTCCAAATAAAAGGGACCTCGCTCAGACTGAGCAGGTTAGTACAATTGAAACCTGCAACAAGCGTGCTCGATTAAAGGTGTATAAGTTCATACATTACTTGGTATCGACTGCAGCACTTTTACTTGTTTAAAAGTAAATTTGTGTAAAAAAATATAATTTAAAACAAAATGACTCATTTCTTATATATTTAGTAGAAAACCGAGAAAGCAAAGCTAACTTCGTCTGTGTCGAAGTTTTAATACACTTGAAAAAGCTCGATTCAACGGTTATCGATTTCGACCAAATTTTGCAGATCAGTTTAAAAATATATAATATTAGTAATGACTAATAATCAGTTTAAGAGCGGTCACATTGAAAACAAACAAGTTTTTCTCACTAAAACCCATTTTACGACCTATCGTTTCCATGGCAGCTACATGGCTTCCGAAATAGTCATTCGATACGGGCGGTTCCGACATATTAGTAGCGTGCAGTCAAAAGAGGACTCAAAGCTGAGGGAATCGTTCGCGTAGAAACAGAACTAGTCCCTCACGAAACGAAAAGTTTGTTTGGTTAAGATAGCTTTAAAACTGAAAGAGGAGATAGCATAGAAACAGTCGGACAGACGGACATGGCATTATCAACTCAGCTCGTCATGCTGATCAAGAATATATATACTTTATCTGGTCGGAGACGCTATGGTTTACTAACATCTGGAGAATTTTAATATACCCTCTACAAGGGCATACAAAATGATTCTAAGTTATCCTATTGTAAAATGCTAGTTAAATTTATACATAAATTAAATACTTTAACTACAGAGTTTAAAAATCGAATATACATACGTAGCCCGCGACATTTGAAATAGGGATGTCGAAAATATTATCAATATATCGAAATATCGGTAATTTTGCCAAAAATAACAAATATCATTATGGCATATTTTTCCGAGGCGATATATCAGAAATCGAATATTTTTTGGTGATATTTTTCGCTACGCTAAAGAAAAAACGGAACGCTTGTCTTCGTCTATAAAAAGTGTGGTTTCTGACACCAGAAGCCGTATGACCGATCGTCCTAAAATCTCTGTCTAACGATTATTGGTAAAATCAGAAGTTTTTACGTTTCGTAGATTTACCTGAATAAGTTTTTTTTCGATAATGGCCGACCTCAATCTTATTTCTCGTTTAGCCGTAATTTTGTATTATTCAACTATTATTTATTTCTGATAAAAGTCTTGTGTTTCTTTTTAACAATTCCAGATGCAAACATTATTAAACTACAGCCTTCAATCTGCTTCGCTAATGCCACAGTACAACAACTACAACATGGGTCAAAACTATTTGGACACACTAAATTTGTACCAAAAGTATTCTTCAATGCGATATCCAGATATGAATGCTTGTTTAAATGATAATCCCTATGGCTCATCCCCTTTTAACGCAATTAACGCATCCACCCACAATCGTCTTCCGCCCGGTGCATCAGTAATTATGCAAAACATGCAAAACATTTCATCTGGCAAATCCCACCCAAATGATTTTGGATTGTATGATGCTCAGAAAGCTCGTAGTACCAACCCAATGTCTCTGCCACAACTTCAGCATTCCCTTCCTAAGGACCTTACGGCAACGACTACGCTTGGTGTTCCGACCACGACCGCACAAAACGTACTCTCATCTTTGGGGCAGTACAAACATTTGATCGATAATCCACTAACAAGTCTTTTGAATTACTCAGCCCAAAATTACACCCCCACTTCATCTGCGATGACTACCCGACCTGATAATTCCCATAGGAACAAGGTAGTACCAAATGTTCCAGCAAATCCACCTTACACAGGAAGTGTACCCGAGGACATAGAAACTGCAATAGCACAGAAAACAAAATTGCCTACGTACGATGAAAGTAACTTTGGTCAAAAACTAAACGAACAAAATACCATACCATCTGTTGGTTCTGTCGATCTCACAACGTCCGCAGCAGCAGCTTTTGCTGCTAATACTGCTAATAAGTTTGCTAAGAACCCAGCTCCAAATTTAAAAGTCAATTCATCACAACTTACCATCCAGCGGCAAAAGGGTGCACCTTTTAGCAGTGAGCCGAAAAATGCAAGAAACGTCAAAGTGGGGAATGTTCCTTCTTCTTTGGCATCAAGGGATTATCTTCAAAACAACGGTGAAATGCAAATTATCCCAACCACAAGTCCGCCCGGAACTAGTAGCATTACTAAGCAGCTGAACGAAATGTCTCCAAGTATTTCGCTTACAGCTGTAAGTACGCTAAGAGATAAGATTGCTCTTGGGATAGACCCTATGGCGAAAACAGCGATAGATAATAAGCAACCAGCGAACATTATAAAACCATCGAGAAAGTCAATCAATTCCAATGTAGTCTCTCTATCAAACACATTGGAAAAGGATTCTCTTAGCGCGCCAATTTCCCCTTTATCCGGCTTTCAGAAAACCATTCCCATGTCCACTTCTGCTACGAAAACTATGCCAACGTCCTCTGCACTGCATTCAGTCAATAAGACACGATTTCGGGATATAAGTGTGACTCCTGGGAATATTGTTAAGCCAGCTGCTCCCAAAAAGCCTACGCTATCCGATCATGCCATTGCAACTGGAAGTTCAACCGCCAAAAAAACTCTAACAAGAACTATAGCAGACTCAGCACCAAGTAAGGCGATGGGCTTATCTTTGGCAATGAAGAAAGCTGTTGCTCCTGAACCCATCAGCAAATCGAAACTACACACAGCACAGGGCACAGCATTGAATATAGCTAACAGTGCTGTTAGTATTCGTCCAGTTGTACCACCGCAAAGATCCACTCTAACTGGGTTTGCTGGAAATAATAACAAACCATTCGCGGATGCCAATTTAAAAGGGTAAGTGTCGAAGCGATGTTTCATTTGCTAAATATTATATTTTTTTTGGAGTCAACTACAAGGATTTAGGAAGAAGCCACGAATGAACTCCCAAACGGAAAAACAACGGATCTATAATTTATTTTTAGTGTTTGCAATTCGATTTAATTTTCAGTGTTTGTATGTAGGTTATTCTTTCTGCTACTTTTTATAGTCTCCAAATGTTTTCATTTTTATACTCTGTACCGAAGGTACATAGAGTATATTAAGTTTGTGCAAAAGTATGTAACAGGGAGAAGGAATCGTTTCCGACCCTATAAAGTATATATATTCTTGATCAGCATCAACAGCCGATTCGATATAGCCATGTCCGTCTGTCCGTCTGTCTGTCCGTCCGCCCGTATGAACGAAGAGATCTCAGAGATGGTAAGAGATAGAGGTTTGACATGTATGGGGCATATATTTCTTATACTTGCAGGCAGATCAAGTTTATTTTCAATTTTTGCCACGCCTCCTCCCGCCCCCGCAATTTGGAAAAAACGTCATATCTCCTACAGTTTTGAAGATAGATCGTTCATACCTTCTAGAGATACCTTGTAAACAAAAATTATTTATCGATTTGCTGAACGATAAAGAATGGATGAACGATACTCAAGTTATGAGCAAAAAACGCCCAGTAAACACTCCCCACCCATCCACCCATCACCACAGCATTCTATTGAACGGCAATCTTAGTGAGAGAGAGAGAGAGAGTAAAACTTAGAGATGAGCGCGTATAACTCGTGAGCAAATGCGAGCTGCGACTTTAAGGGTACAGAGTATGTTATAGTCGGGCTTGACCGACTTTCTTTCTTGTTTTTTTATCAGGTCATGAAGCTAATTTTTCGAGGATTTTTTAATAATTTTTCAGAATCATACCTTTGTCAGATGCAAAGATATACCGATTTATTTTTTTATTGTTGAATTTGCTTGTAACTAAAAGAATAATTATTGACGATGGTTGAACTGGAGGAAGAAATCGCCGAAACACTTAAAACCAATGAATCAACGAAACATATGTTTCGGTAAAAGGTTGTGTTTTGGGTCTAACATTATTCGGTATTCGGTTCCCTATCGGTACCTGGATTTTTATTTCGGTATACCGTTACGTACCGGTATGTACCGTTAAAGTATAAAGAAATATCGGTCATTGGTTTTTCGTCCATCAGATTTGTTAGCGAAGTCAAAACTACACCCTAGAAAATAAACGTTCTACGCTTACTGGCCCTTCTCAATGGCAATTGCGGAAACTTTGTCGAGTTTTCTGACCACCATTAAAGTACATCTTTTTGATTTTGCAAATGTTATCAGCTCAGCAAAATTGATAATGATTGATGACATTAAACTAGCAAAATTAAACGTAATAGTTTTAAAAATATTTATGGGTTATATAATTCAATATTGGAATGAAGAATAGAAGTGGTAGCAATAGTACAACGTTTTTCAGTTATTAAATTTCTTGCAACTGAAATGCTCTTTTAGAATCCGCGCTGGTTGCAGGTATGCAAGACTTTTAAGTAAATCAATAATGCGAGTCTTTGTCCCACAGGTGGTATCTGGGAGACCAAAGTAGACAATATATATATTATTTATATATATATTCATTATGCTGAAAAGCTTTGAACAAGTATTTGATTATGGTTTTACAGTGTGATTATAATCAAACTAGCAAGATTTAGCTGGCTCGAGGCTATGTTATGTTTGCACATTTAACTTTAAACAGGAACACTATTCTTTGTCCTTACAAATTTTATTCTTGGCTTTACAGCTCAAAAGTGCCGAGCCGAGCTTCTCTTAATCTCTTGGCGTGTGTGCTTGAAATATTTGCACAAGAGAACGAAACCCCATTTTCCGAACGATCGTTTTTATGGCAGCTACAAGAAGTAGTCATCCGATCTAGGCGGTTCCGACATATTAAACTTCAAAACTGAGGAATTAGTTCGCGTACAAACAGACAGACGGACGGACAAAGCTCAATTGACTCAGATCGTCATGCTGATCAAGAATATATATACTTTATGTGGTCCTGGGTAAAATTATAATACACTTTCCAAGTGTATAAAAAATGGGAATGATTTGGCTGAATTTCCGCGTTTGTTGCAAAGAACCAATAGAGATACGCCATGCCTCAATAGTAATCTTGTTTTCAAAAAAACAGTTTGTAAAAAAATTATTTTTCCGCGGTGGTGCAGTTATAATTCGGCGATTCTTTGTAAGCATTGAGAACAACTAGAATGATCGGGGAGTGATCCGTCACATGGAAAGTGCGCTTGAAAAGACATGCACACGAGCTGGGCACATAAATATTACAGCGTCACTCACACCGACTCTTTCCTACTTATATTAATGAAGTATTCATTCGCTGATTACTTCGACGTGTTTCCTCGAAATAAGAAGATTGGATCAAATAAAAACATGACCAATAAAAAATAACCCTACAGTTAGTATGTCAAGAAAAATGGTACAATTTTGTTCTTATTTTGTTCTAATTCTGTATCGTTCTTTAAACTAGTATGCAAAAGAAAGTAACAAAAATTAAGTGTCAAGAAAGTGTTTTGACAAAGTGTCAGAAATCAAATATTCTCAGTACCGGAGCTCAAATTAAAAATACATTTTTGATTCTAGAGAAGTTTGTCACGCTGAACCCGCATCTGCTCAAGCGAACCCGCTTGATCTTGACCCGTCAATATACCCGTCTGCATTATAGGCTAACTCACGGAAAATTTTTGAAAATACAGCGACTTTTTGGACCGTTTGATCTAACTATTTACGCGTCTATGATTGCCATCTATCAAATCTTAATGATTCCCAAAACTCATAAAATTTGTAAAATTTCTCAAAAAATGTATGCTGAAAGGACAATTTTGGAAATTTTGCGATTTTTTTGGACAGTTCGGTCTATATATAATATATACAATTCCTAAATTTTCCTTTCTACCTTTCTACTATTGCCGTTCATTAAGTCTTCATTATAATGTTTGGTCATAAGAAAAATTGGCAAATTTTGCAAAATTTTGGATTATTCAATCTACGCCTCCAATATACATTTTCTAATGAAAATTTGGCAAATTGGGCGGTTTTTGGTCTACAACTCTTATATACGCGTCTTCAATTGCCATCTATCCAATCTTCAAATTTATCTTAGCTACTTTGAAAATTTTTGCAATATTCGCAATTTTCTTGACCTTTTGATCTACTCCTGCTATTTATCCGCCGGCTTACCCGTCTTTATGATAATCTAAACTCAAATGTGACTTTTTCAAATTTCGCGATTTTTTTGACCATTTTTTCAACACCTCCTTTATTTACACGAGTACTCTGGCCGTCTATCAAATCTTCATAATAATCTTAGGTCTAATTGGCCAATTTCGCGATTTTTTGACCGTTTGATATACACTTCCTATTTACCCGCAGACGGGGAAACTGTCTTTTTTATTAATCTTAACTCAAATGAGAAATTGGAAATTTGTCGATTTTTTGGACCGTAATTGACAAATTTCGCAATATTTGGGACTGTTTAATCTACGCCTCATATTTACCAACGCCTGCGCTTTCGTAAATATTCAAATGGAAATTTGGCAAATTTCACGTTTTTTGTTTACGTCTTCAATTGCCATTTATCCAATCAACATACTAATCTTATATCCTATGAAAATTTTGTAAGTTTCGCGGTTTTGTTTGACCATTGAATCTACACTTTTTTTGTACCAACTCCTGAAAAATCTAAGCATCAAGCGCTTTAAAATGCTCTTTTAATAATAATAATAAAAAATTCTCGGTTTTTTGGACCATTTATTGAAAAGTTCAACTCCAGGTTATCAACTCTCTTTGTGCCAAGTTTCATCAGAATCCTTTCAGCTATTTGTGCGTGAAAGCGTTTTCATAAATACTCTTATAATAATTTTGAAAATTTCGCGTTTTTTAACCATTAAAATAAAAGTTATATAGCCTATGTTAAGGTTCAGGTTATCAACTATCTGAGTGCCAAATTTCATCCGAATACGCTTAGCCATTTGTGCGTGATTGAGTAGGAAGCAGGTAGACATACCAGCTTTCACATTTATAATATTAGAAAGATGAAAACGTGAATTTTCAGACCCAAAATCTATGATGTAGGGCGGAAAGCTACCCCCTTACTACGCCCTTGAATATGACCGATTTGCATTTCTAAATTTTCTTAATTGTTGCATTCAAATCTTTAGAAATTTTTTTGTAAGCAAATCGTAGCTGGAGAGTGGTTACCTTAAAAATACCAAATTTGGCTTTTTTTTAGCATTTTATGGCTATCTCAGCAAACTGTTTTGTTTTTAGGATTCACTCTCGCCACAATTGACTTTTCGAGCGCCCAAACAGTGAGGCGTTCTCCGTACCGTGCTTTAAAACGTAAGTTTAGGTACCAAAAAAATTGAAAAAATTCATATTTAAAAAACGCTTCCATAAAGAAATTTTTTAAATCGCCTTTTTAGTTCATAATTACAAGCTTTACTAAAAAAAATTATATTAGAAATGTGTCAGTGAAGCTAGATATATTTTAGTTGTCAGTGTAATTTGGGGCCAACAATTTAAACTTTTTTGATGAATGGCGTTACATTTATATTTATTTTACTAAGTTTTCTTTTTTCTCTTTTGCAGTGAAAGACCTCAACTTTTAGTAAGAAAAAGGCCGGCGGAAAATGCCAAGACAAATCTGAATCCCAAACGCACCAAATTTTAAAATGTAAGTAAATCTTTATTCTTATAAAGGATGGTTATCTATTAATGATCTTGTCACTATTTTGTATTGCATGAAAGGAAGCCATCTGGAACATTTCTTAGTATTGATGCTATCATTCGTGGATCTATCATTTCTCGGAATCAGCGGAATCGACGTATAATATCGCATATGTCTTACAAAATAGTTTTTATTAATTATATTTATATTTTTATTGCAAAAGAATATACATATAATCGGAGTCTAAAATCCAAACGATCGCTTTTTTCGGTTACGGTTATATTACGGTTGTGGGTTATGGGTTACGGGTTACTGTTATTAACCTAATTCTGTTTCGGGCTTCGGTTACGGTTACGGCTTTTAGTATGAAATATCACTTTGACAAATCTTGCAGACAAAGGCGGCCCCATTTGCAATCTCACTTATTCAGTAAATGTACTGAGTTCAAATTTCTTATATGTATAGAGTTATTTTAAAGTTTTACATTATAAGTTTTAACTAAAAGATATGAAACCACTTAATTCACAAACGTATCATGCGGAGTTTAATTAATCAGATAAATATACATTGGTCAACAAATATACTATTTCCCGACGGTGAAGAGGCCCCTGCGAGGATAAGCAGACGAATGAAGATCACAGAGAGAAATTGCTCAACTTAAAGAACTGCTAATAACGACCATTTAGAGTCGTTCGTAAATAAAACACATAATATATCTATAATATAAATTCGGGTCCCAAAGTCAGTTCAGATATACGTACAGGGTATTGGAATATAATCTAAATAAAACAAACTATTTCCACGATCAGTTTGACAAATTCAACAATTTCAATGCTATTTAAGGCACGAACGGAACTCCTTAACCTAAATTACACTCCTTTTAGCGCAAGAACTAATGACCAATGCGAGCTGTGCAACGCAAGAGGGAAAATGTAGTTCGATAACGATAGATGTAGTTGTTAGTCAGCCTTAGTTATCTCTATTTTAAATTATATAGAATTTGTATTTTAGTATTTTACTCATAAAATAGTGATAAATGTTTACATAAAAGAATTACACATGAAAAAAATTAAATAAAGAGATTACTACAACTACTAATCAAATTGATTGGCAACCACATTAATACTCCAAATAAAATTCAGATACCAGCCCAGAAGAAAATAATCCCACCCGACTGCGAGAGACCATTAATGAGTTGCCTTTACACTTGAGACCAACTGACAACCACACGCAAAACGAAAACCCAATTGTTAATCACCACAACAGCTACCATCGAGAAGGAAGCAACGGTGAACCAAAGCATGGCCCGGTTGTCTGGCCTGTTAAAAGACGAGATACTAGGAAGTAGAGTTGTGCCGATTTTTTTGAACTAGTTCATTTGAATAAGTCTTTTAAATGAACTAATGAACTAGGTCTTGGTGTATGATGTATAGTTCATTTTTTGAACTATGTTTGTCTCAGTTTTTGAACTATAGTTAATATTTTGAACTCCTTTAGCAGCCTTAAAATTTGCTTTAATAGTTAAAATAATGAACTATAGTTCAAGTAATGAACGATAGTTCAAACGAACTATAGTTCAAGAAATGAACTAAAGTTCAAACGAACTATAGTTCAAATAATGAATTATAGTTCAAATGAACTATAGTTTATTTAATGAACTATAGTTCAAAAAATTACCTATAGTTCAATTGAGCTATAGTCCAAAAAATGAACTTAAGTTCAAAAAATGAACTATAGCCTTAAAATTTGCTTTAATAGTTAAAATAATGAACTATAGTTCAAGTAATGAACGATAGTTCAAACGAACTATAGTTCAAGAAATGAACTAAAGCTCAAACGAACTATAGTTCAAACGAACTATAGTTCAAATAATGAACTATAGTTCAAATAATGAACTATAGTTCAAATGAACTATAGTTTAAATAATGAACTATAGTTCAAAAAATTACCCATAGTTCAATTGAACTATAGTCCAAAAAATGAACTAAAGTTCAATAAATGAACTATAGTTCAAAAAATGAACTATAGTTCAAAAAATGAACTACAGTTCAAAGATGAACTATAGTTCAAATGAACTATAGTTCATGAAAAAATTAGCTAATAAACTAGGTCATTGAAATGAACTAAAATTTCCAAGTCTACTAGGAAGACGCACGAGTGGCAATAAAAAACCGCCTCCAGTGCCATCGATGGATCAAGAGCAAAAAAAACCCAAAAAGAAGTGAAACCCAAAAACAACAAAATTCTGTAACTTTTAAACCGCTCAAAATTTTGTTTTTTTTTTATTTAAAATTGTTTAAGGTCTAATATAGTTTATTCAAATTGATTAAGTAGTTCCGGAGCTATAGAGCGCCAAATTCAAAATTTCGTAAAATATGTGTATGTACTCATACACTTTTATTGAGCACGCTTGTTGCAGGTTTCAATTGTACTAACCTGCTCAGTCTGAGCGAGGTCCCTTTTATTTAGAATTTATCATCCCTTATCTTCTAACTTAACTAAGGCAGTATTTGTAAGATAGCTGCGCGTGTATAAATATAAAAATGCATTCGTGTGAGGAATACTCATTGCATATTAATTGGTGTGGACCGGTGACCTTTTCAAGTGGTTCCCATGGTTGATCCTTTTCAAGTGCTGTGTCTGCTGGGCTGGGCTGATCCTCGTCACTGCGGCTATTAATATTACATAAGGTGACATGTTTATGACACACATGGCTACATAGGCTACATATTTAAATATGAGATTAACACTATGTGTGGGCCGAGTTGAATATCATGTTCAAGTTCGAACATTCTCGGGGGGCCTAAAATGCGACAGCCACTAATCCAGTTTGTGTCTTACTCTTCCGTAAGAACCATAGACTCTAAAAGACGTAAGCACCAAGCAGAACCCTGAGTGTTCATTTAAAAAAGTTTCGGAAATAAATGGCCCCAATGGGCTTTGACTGCATTCCAGTCATGCGGTGTCCGTCTGTTTTGACATTGTCCACTGTACAGAGCCGCCCGTAGTTAAATTGTGGTTCATCCCTCTTCACGGTGAGTTGCTCGATGCTTGAGCTCGTAATCCAGGCTTTCTGTCTTGTACCCTCCAGCGTGATATTAGGCAGTTCATTTTTGTCGTCAGCCAGGATATTGTTGGCGATTTGATCTTCCAATTGCACGTCCAATTGAGAATCTCCCGCCTTACCAAACGACTCCATATTAGCAAGCGACTCCAGTTTAAGGGGACTGCTTGCTTGCTTGAAATGTTTCTTCTTGGGTTTGGATGGGTTGGGTTTCTTTGTAGTCGCTTTGGGTATTATGTGAGTCTCATCATGTTGAGCTCCCACTTCTCTTTGGCTGCTTTCTTCGTCCTTGTCGGCGTGCTCCACCTGTAGCCCATAATTTACCGCCAGCTCTTCACGGGCCTGAAATCCAACATTTTCAGGAGCCTGAAAGACATCCTTGTCGACGTGTTCCTGTTGCCCATAGTTGACCGCCAGCTCTTCACGGGCCTGAAAGACATCCTTGTCCTTCTTCTCCATGGTGGGTCCGCCTTCCTGCTGAGTGTGACCCACCTCCATTACTTGCCTTTTGAGCTGCTCGGCATGTTCTTCATCTTGGAGTTGTTGATCCAGGCAATGGAATTCGGTTGCTGGCCGCGCGCATTCATCGGCAGCCTCAGATTCAGTCAGATTTGCTGAAGGTGCCTCCTGTGCGGAACTAGCCATATCTGCCGCTCGCTAATCTTTTTTATTCACCCGCCTCGGGGTGCCTTTGAATAACAGGAAAGTCGGGTTCTTGGGAGTTGTAGTCGTCTCTCTAACTGGAGTACCTGCTGGCTCCAGATGTGGCTTTCTGACTTTCAGCTGCTCTGGAAATCTGTTCCAGCTTTCTTCATTTTTCTTACATATACGATCCCATGCTGTTGTATAGTAAGAAGGTTCTTGCATAAGGGAGGAAGTAAGGGAACTTCTTGCTTCCCCTTTAAGACACGCGTTCAGGTAATACATCTTGATGCCATCCCCGAAGTCTGCTCTCTCGTGGACTGCCTGCTTAAACCATCCATAGAATGTTGGCCAATCTTTGGGGTTTCCACTAAATGTGGGCATTTGTATTGCCGGTGCAGCTGGTAGAGGCAATAATGGCTTCACCACGTTTGACTCTTTTAGACGCTGCTTTCTGACATCCAGCATTTCCATCATCGTAATGGCCTCTATTCTCAGATCGAGAATCTTGTCAAAATGGCTGAGATTATTCATAGTCCTCAGCTTGTTATGCGTCTCTTCCAACTCCCCAAGCATAACTTCAATCTTGGAATTGTGCTTAAGTATTTCATCAGTGTGCAATTCCATGAAGCATTTGCTAGCTTCTTCAATAGCTTGACTTAGTTTTCCTGCAAGTGAATCCAATAGTTTTGCCAATTCGTCTATTGGGCTTGCAGAGCCAAAGCTGTCCGCTTCGGTAGCATGTGTAGGCGTCGTGTACCGCAGCACATCATTTCGTTCTGATGGCCCGGCGTCCTGCATGGCGTGGTCACTCATATTGACCTTTAATCTTGCCTCCTCATAAGCTTTGATATGCGCCATGGTTATGTCGAATATTCCCATATTCGTACCCACTTCACGAATTTCGATCAACCAAAAAATGTGTAGCGCTTACAACAATTTTCCGCTAAAATCGAACATCCGGCTCGAAGGACCAAAAAATGTATAGACTTTTGTTTGTTTCGCGTTTGATTATTGTTTTTAATTAGGTCACCAAGTAGACCCTGTTGTATTAATTTACAGTTTTTAATTAAAAACCACCGAATCCGTTGTCCTAAGCCAACACTTCACGGACCTACCAATCCTTCAAGTAGATCCGGCTCGAAGGACCAAAAAATGTATGTACTTATACACTTTTAATGAGCACGCTTGTTGCAGGTTTCAATTGTACTAACCTGCTCAGTCTGAGCGAGGTCCCTTTTATTTAGAATTTATCATCCCTTATCTTCGAACTTAACTAAGGCAGTATTTGTAAGATAGCTGCGCGTGTATAAATATAAAAATGCATTCGTGTGAGGAATACACATTGCATATTAAGTGGTGTGGACCGGTGACCTTTTCAAGTGGTTCCCATGGTTGATCCTTTTCAAGTGCTGTGTCTGCTGGGCTGGGCTGATCCTCGTCACTGCGGCTATTAATATTACATAAGGTGA